>DWLR01000478.1:0-25230 GCA_018246295.1 Papilio alexanor hazarajatica
CGGCAACGCATCTGCAGTTCCTCTGGTGTTGCGGATGTCCATGGGCGTCGGTTCACTTAATGTTAGGCGACCCACTGTTCGTTTGCCTCCCATATTCTATAAAAAAAAATGTTGCTCAAGAAATGGGTACAATCACTCCTCGTTACATAAACTAATGAGCTCCTTTTTCGTTTTCAATCACTCGCGAAAGCGATTTGAACACACTAACGTGTATCAATCCGTTGCTCATTGGTCGTTCGACGATGAATCTCAAATATAATAATAACAAATAATACAGTCACTCAAATCTGTCCGTCTCGCCTAAATCTAATAAAATGTATAATTTTTACGACAATATATTTGAATTGTATATCAATTAATAACAATTTCAAAGAACATTGCATTGCATGTCAAAGCTAAGCGCGCATGCGTTCGATGCGCACAAACGCCGCTTACCGTGAGTTTCCAAAAGTAACATATTCGGAAAATTTCAACAAAAAACAGATTTCAATATAATCTTTTTAGATTTTCCTATTTATTGAAACGTCTAAACATTCCCTGGATTGAAGGCATTCAAACAAAAAAACAATTATCCAAATCGGTCCAGCCATGTTTGAGCTGTGTCCAAAGTAAAGAAAAGCCATTCATTTTTTTATACTTAATATAGGTACACATTTGTGACAGAAATTATTAAGTCATTTTATAATTTCTTCATTGACTAGTTATCAGATATTCCTTATTTCATCGAAACAACCCCAATTATAAAAATAAGAACTGAGGGTTACCTTAAATAAAAACAGTAACATTTTACTTCACGCTCAGAATAAACCCAATTAAAACTTATTTCACTTATTACAGAAATCGAAGATTTCGTTAACAAGCGGCTAGGCTTCTGGCATTCTGGAGCGGAATGGATCTGACGACCTTGCGAAGGCGAGGTCAGATCCCTCTCCCGGCCCGCGTCTCCCGGCCCTCCGCGTCTACCTGTCTCAACGGACGTCACTACCATCATGCCCTTATTATTATTTAACCATCTACTTTTGATAAAATATTTCTCTAACTGCATTTTTAAGTTATACGCTCGCCTTTAAAAAAATCCTGTTTCAAGGGCCGCTAACCGCTGGCCCGCTGACAAAGTATTTTCCGGAATTAAAAGTTCCCTATGACTTTTCTGTACCACTGGCAATATGTATGTACAAAATTTTATGTTGATCGATCTAGTTAGTCTAGTTAAAGCTTGAAAGTGTAACAAACTTCAAATCGCATTTATAATAATATAGTTAGGATAATTTATAGTCAGGAAATCTCTATAAAATCAATGTTTTCATTATAATATGTATAGAGAAGTTTGAGATATTGCGACATGAAAAGGTCTTGAATTTGCACGCTATTAGTAGACTAAGCTTTACTTCCGTAAATATAATTTACAGTTAAGTAAATATATAAATGAACTTCGAACGGTGAAGTATTATAATAGCAGAGGGCATTGTGGGGGCATGGGGCTGGGGCTGAAGCGGCCTTGGCCGTGATCGCGCGCTCGATATAGCGCGCCCCGACCGCCCTCCACCACCCAATTCCGCCAGGCAAACCCCCACACAGCCACCCGCCCACCACCAACACACTCACACCATACACCGCGCTCTGAATTTCTGATGTTCGGACTATTTGAGTCATATTAATATAAGATACGTAAAGGAAGGTAACATATCTACATCTATATACACAAAACAACATAAAAAGTATGAGTGTAAAAAAGATTCAGGAAATTGAGAAATGTGTTGGAACATATCATAGCCTGATACGTACTCCCGATACAGGAAAGCAGTTATTAGACAAAAATATAGGCGTGAATATCATTTTCATGCTTATATTTTTGTAATTCTAAGCCTTTTATCCTTTTAAGTCGTAAAGGATACTCAATTGGATTGTAACTGTGGTCAAGATCCATTCGGTGAGAAGGTGTAACTAAACTTCAGTGTCAGATAGTGCATGATAAGGAAGTGTGTCTTGAGTATAAAGAAAGGAAAATTTAAAAAAAAACTTGTATTAAATCTAAATGGCTGCAATATCGCTTAGGGCCCCTGATTGTAGTATTAACCGAATTACATAACACAAAAAATGAATTGTGTTTTTATAGTTTAATGCACTGTCATATGTAAATTTGATAATTCATTGTTATTTATGTTACCCCGCAATACAATCACATGTTAAATAAATTCAGTACACCTCATGAATATTAAAAAAAAATCATTCGACTACAATTAATAAGCAGACGGCGGCGTAGTTGGAGCGAACCAGAATAAGACACCAAGGTCAAACAGCGGAATGATATCATTTATGGCGCGCTTGTCCCTGAACCGTGGCAGTTAGCTGCGAATGACGCACTCAGACTCGAACAACACTGGCCCTGAACTCGTGTTATAAAAATACAACTTTTGCACAATGTCAGGCTATGCCTACTTTTCTTCATAACGTCACCAAGCTTAGTATTTTTTCCCCGTCTAATAATTTTCTAAGGATATAATTTCCCCATCCTATGTTTGTTGAACTAATTAACAATCTATAAATATATCAAGGGTTTCAAATCTGAAATACCTTGTACCACACGCTGTATTCCAATTTTTCAGCAGCCTTACTCCTATTAATAAGCGGCAGAAAACCCTACTTTAGTACCTCTATATATGTATTCGTTATTCAAAGCCACCAAAGGCGACAAGTTATTTTATATTTTATTTGTTGTCTTAAATTCTTCAATTATTGTAAATTCATTAAAATTGTACAATCAAATCAAGCAAAATTGTTACATTTTCCTTAACAATTTTTTTATCCATTAGTTAGTCCTTCATAGGTGATAAAAAATGAAAAAACTTCATAAATAAGAAAAACGTTTTCAGAAAAAAAAATCACTACTTTGAATAAATGTGTTTATTACAATATAAAACAATACATTATTTATTTGGCTTTCTTTTTTGTACCCTTCTTTTTCGGGGGTGCCTTTTTATTGGAGTTGCCTTTCTTTCCTCGACCTTTAGTTTTCTCCTTGGCTTTTTGAGCACGTAAATCTTTTTTCATTCGAGGATCGACCACCTTGTAATGGCCTTTGACTCCCGCCGGCCGCTTCATTCGTTTTGCGGTAGTATGTTTCTTAGCGACAACATAAGTAACTTTCTTTTTGCCGTCTGTTTTCGCCTTTTTATATAGTTGTTTAATTTGCTGAGCCTTCTCTCGTTCAGACATATCGCCGTTTTCCATCACCGCTTCCACTTTCTTCTTTGCGCGTTCCATCTTTTTTATCATACGCTTCTTCTTCCTAGCCTTAGCTTCGATTACCTTCTTTATTGGGCGTACGTTGATGTCCTGCATTCGATTCTTATATTCTTCAACATATTGCTAAAAGAAAAATTTAAGCAATTACGAAATGACAAAACATTGTGTATTCTCTCTCTTCAAAGTGAGTATATTAAAAACTACATATCCAAGTTTTCACAACTGTGACAAACGCATTTCCAATGAAAGGAAACATGTTAGTGGTAACTTAATATACAATTTTTTTTCTAGATTTTTTATAAGGGTTTTTTATCCTATTCGGACAACCCCATAGTACTCACTAAGTACTCAAGATAATCATTTAGGGAGCGAGCTGGCAAAGTCGCTTAGCCGCACGCGAAAGCGGGTCTGACAAAATGGAATGTACCAGAACTACATATACAAATATATATACATATACATATACAAATGTTGGTAAGTAATAAAATATCTACCTGCTGTATGCAAGCAAAACATTGTTTCATCATTTTCTATAAGGTTAAAAGAACAATACCCATTTTATTTAAGCTATCAATTTTCTTTCATGATCACAATGAAACTACCACTAATAAAATTAGTGTTGAACAGAAATAATATAAACAGAATATAAAAGCATAAACTGCAAATTACCTCTGGCACCACAACCTCCTTGCGCATGTGTTTCTTTTCGTCTTCTGCAAACCAATCGGGCAAGTTTTTGTCATTAAAAGCATATCTATTCCATGCATCATCAATTAAGTCCCTTTTAAATTTCTTTGATGTTGCTATCATTGTTCCCAAAGCCAATGTCTCGGCGTCCATTTTCAATGTCTTCTTTAATCTCTTTAGTTCTGTAATTTTTAAATAATTCTTATTAAACAAATATCTGATTTTCTTCAAAAAGTAAGTTTATTAAAATACTCTTGTTTGCAGGTGGATGCTAAAATTACCAATTTGAGAATGAATTTATGTTGTATGTCATTTTCAATAATAACTCTTCTCTGCAATAGTAAGCCTCACTGCCTACATTTATACAAACAGGCCAACTATACCAGGTAATAGAGCAACCTGAAACTGTTCTCGTGAAGTAAACATATTTATATTTCTACATTTCATCCTACGTGTGAGATGCCCCGTGAATGTGATATGTAAGACATCGCGATATTATATTTGCATTAATAAGTCTTATTATTCATAGCAACGTTACCTAAGACGAAAAAATAAAATGTCCATAGACATACGACCACAGATAGACATATTAAATTTACAGCTTAATTATTATTTTCAGATAGAAAGATTCTCTGCAAAAAAATTATCTGCCCCATCACTTTGAAGATGTCATCAACATGAAATAAAAGTTTAATTTAAAAGTTGGATAAAACTAACAATTATTAAACATTTTACCTGGATCTTGTAAAACAACTTCGAATCCATTTTTTTTGTCGGTTTTCCCAGAAGCTGTTCCATTTGCTGGGGCCACATTATCCTCCACATCATAATCACTGTCTGAAGAATCACCTTCAGAGCTTTCAGACTTATCAGATTTACTTTTCGTGCTGCCTTTCTTGTCTATGATAGATGATATATTTTCTTCAGGTACCTTTTTACCTATAATATAATTTTATTTTTTACAAGTTGACAAGCGATGTAGTATTTTTAATAACGTATTTCTTTACCCTTCTGTCTGTATGTTTCAGCTAATTTGTCCAAATCTACACCTTCGTCTTCATCCTCATCAATATCTTTAAAACTATCTTTCTGAAACCAAAGATCTGCTTTCATAGATCTCTTTGATACTGGGTCAGTGTCATCTAAATCTGTTAAGAGGGGATTATTTTTCGGTATAGTAAGAGTTTTTTCAATTTTACTATTCTTTAGAGTATTCAGTTTTGTGATCTTGTCGATTTTCTTTGATTCATTATCGGAGTCGGAGAAGGCTGGAAAAATAACAACAAAATTTAATACATACTTATTTAGTTCTTTATCTAAGTGAACTAAATTTAAAATTTGTGTGAAAGCTTGTCTGTTTAACGATCTTCTATTTTAGTCTAAAATTTATTTATGAATATACTCAGTGGTGGATTCAGGATTGTGATTTGGGAAGGGGCTTGATTCCATGTTGAGGTCTCCGTGGGGTTAACCCTCCTAAGGATAAGTATTAGCAAGGCAAAAAGTAAAAAGCACACAACATTTTATATTTAAATTAGAACAAAGAAAGCTAACAAAAAACATAAGAATAACAATTATTTAGTTTACTTTAAATTTGTCACAGAATTCTAATGGGGGCAAAGGAGCTTAAGCCCCCTAAGCCCCCGCCTAGATCCGCCTATAAATATACCCTCTATGCATCTACCCTTCATTTCTCAGGGTTACAACTCTCTTCCTGACCTTCTTTCTTAAGGTTTGATACTACTCTGTGGAGTCCTCTGTGAGGTGCATGGCATAGTGCACTGCAGTTTCAGGCATGGTATTTATTTGGTCTGTCTGCTTGGGGTTGTAACTTCTAGGTTTCTTTTATCCTCAATTTTGCCCACCATGGTTAGTTTTTTGAATTAATATACTTTATACTATTAAGAGTCTTAATTGTGCAATTAACACCACCTAGCTGATGGATAGAGAGTTACAAGATTATGATAGGTATTATTGTTATCTTTTGTGTATATAAAAAATAAATACACTTATACGAAATCCCTCTTCATTGTAACAGAAAATTTTTACCTAAAGATTCTTTTTCCTTTTCATCTTCTGAGTCTGTCTCCATTTCCAAATCACTATCTGAATCTTTGTAGAAGAGTCCAGAGGAGTCCAATTTGGAAGCTTCAACATCATATTTCATATATTTTGGCTTAGACTTCAACTCACTGTCTGAATCATCGCTCCCTTCGGCCACTACATCAGGTTGTTGGTCAACCAGTTGCTTTAATTCCTTTCAGAAAAACAAGCATAAAGTTTTAACAAAAGAAAATGACTAGACTAGTAAACTATACCAAGAATATAAAAAGGAATTAATTGTTTGTTCAGATAAACTACTGAACTGATTTTTAAAATTCTTTAAACATTAGAAATCTCTTCTTTTACCAAGTGTGTTTTTACTTTATTTCACCATTTGTAAATCTATTTACTCAAGCAAAGCTAGGGCAGATTGGTACTGCATAAATAGTTGTTTTTTAACATTTAATTTATTCATGACCACCATTGTGTTCAACAATATATTATAAATGAAGTAAAAATATCAAAAACTATTGAATTTACTTTGGTGTTGAATTTAATAGTTAAATACCTTAGCATTTTTAATGTCTGACAGCCTGAACATATCATTACTCTCCAGAATTGGTCCTCCATCACCTTTCAGAACCATTTTAAGATTCATTTTCTCTGCCAACTTTTGTCTTTGTTTATTCAGTTGCTTTCTCTTTCGCTTTTGTTGGCGCCTTTCTTCGTCCTGCAATTATAACATGAATAATGTTATTAACCACTACTTTATACATATATACATTAAAATTTAATTTTGAAAGAATTATAAAATTAATTGTGTCATGAATATGTGGGGATACCCTAACCAATGCCAAGCTTAATTAATTACATAATCGAACTTATTTGACAATTTCCTTACATTTGATCATTCATTGGTCGAATGTAATACAAAATACTTGTTTAATTATAAATAAAATAATAATGAAAATAAATAAAATCAAACCTGTAATTTTGCAATTTCTGTATCAACATCTTTATTTTCTTCCTCAGATACATCTTTATCTACTTCATCATCCTCTTTGGGTTCCTCGAGACTTGCTTCCTGCAAACAAAAACAAAAATGTAAATACCATTGTCACTAGTAGTTAAAAACTTGAAGACATAAAGCAATCACAGAACTGGAGTATCAGTACAATAATTTGACTTAATCTATCTTTTTTATTTTATAGGCTTAGTATACAAATGAAATAAATGCAATAGCAATGTTTATGCAGAAAAATATTGATGTTTCTTTTGTTACCATATGACACTACTATTGAACCTATTTTAATTATTTTTTGGTATATAAATAGAGTATGAAGTGGGTGAAATATGGTATACAAATTCGTAGAGGGAAATTATTCTATTCAGAAGTCATTGCAATCAGCTAGTTGGTTAAAACAGAAGTCAAATATAAAAATGAACCTCCAAAATTTTATATTTTCTAGTCTCTTCTCTTACTGACATTTATGGGTCAATATTTTACTTCTTAATTACAAACATTTTTAGTTTTACCTGAGAGGAAACAGCCTTTGATTTCAACTCTTTCATTTGCTTTATCCAACTTAACAAAGCTTTCAAATCTTTTCTGCCAAGTACTTTTATGTCTTTACAGCATTCCTTTATCTCTGTTGTTGTTTTTTGATGGGTTAAAATTGTGTCATCATCAATGACAATCTGGAAGTAAATAGATATGCTATTAAAACTTCATATTAACAAAAGATCATATTAAGAAGAGTAACAAAACTTACTTCAGAACAACCTTGTAAGAGATCAATTGGATCATCATGGCTAAGAAACTCAGACAATGATACTTTATGATGAGTTGTATAATCATTTTCTTTGTATCCTTCAGCCTTCGACTTCTTTTGCTTTTCAGGGTGCATTATATTTAGATGCTGTTTCTTCACAATTTCCAAATCTTCAAATACATTCTTGGGGTCAAGAAATTTTGGATCTATACTATCAGGTGCTATGTATCCCTGACAAACAACAAATATTTCAGATGATTCATTTCGCGACGCTTGTGGCTTGGTAGCATGGACCTTTTTAAAAAATTGCTTGAAAACCCACAAAAGAGCATGATAGTCTTTTGATCGGAAGACCTTTGTAATAAACCAACCTCCTTCTCTTAGAAAATTTGTTGTTAATTTCAAAGCACTGAGCGTCAAACAAGCTTGTTGGTATGCATCATGTATCCAGTTAAGACCGACATTAGGTGCGCCATCGTGTAGTACCACATCAGCTTTCCAGGTCTTTATTTCTTTTTTTATAGCTGTCTTACATTTTTCCGTTGTGATGTCTTCTGTTAAAGCTATGCAACCAGGCACGGGCTTAATAGGAAATAAATCTACGCCTATCACGACACTGGATACTGGCATATTTTGATGCGCCACTTGCATCCAACCACCAGGCGCTGCACACAAGTCGATGCATACTCGTGATTTTTGTAAAAAGCCAAATTTTCTATTTAATTGAATTAATTTGAAAGCAGCACGGGACCGAAAACCTGTAATGTCGATATGAGTAAAAATAAAAGAAATTATAAACTGTTCATAGAAATTAAATACCAAAATATACCTGTTTCTTTAGCAAGTTGATAATATTTATCTTTTCGCTGCTTTCCAATTTTGGTCTTTTTACCCATTGTGTTTTAGAATTTGTTTTATTTTATAGATAAATAAACAAAGTAATCAAACACATGATTTTCCACGAGACTCAAGTTGGTTAACAAGTAGGTTAACATTTGAGTTTGAATTGAGGTTATAAATGAATGTTACCATATAATTAATAATGGCAATATTCTAACATTTCCCTGTTTTTATAATAAGCTTGCAACTTTCTTTGGGTGGTTTGAATGACGATAGGTTTGTTTTTTTGTTGATAAAACTTACAAGTGAAGAATTAAAAAACATTATCAAAATAACGAATGATCCATGTACCCGTGGCAAAAATACTTGTATTTGAATAATCGTGTTTGGATCTTATTGGAGTTTCGAATGGGTTGGATTGTTACGTTGTTTTAGATGCCAAATTTTATCATGATGTGTAAAACTGTTAAATCGATAGTTTTGTAATTTTAGTAATCGATTGTAGATTTAAATCGTTTGCTAAGTATTTTTTAGGACCACTAAAATTATTGAAATTGAATTGTATTGTAAATTATGAAGGAGGTTGCGGTTATATAGTATATAGGGATTAAGCCCTATTATTTTTATGGGTAGATAAAAATAGTTACTCACGTCCGTAACCAGTCGTGTAGGTAGAGATAACCGACTTTAATTTATCATTTTAGAAAACTTGAAAAGGAATACACTCGACAAAAAAAGATTAGTTCTTAGAGATTAGAAGAATTATAAAATGTTCTTTTTCGCAGGTGACCAAGTCTTATCTGTGTCATCAATTGTTGGTACTGGTAGCAGTTATTCAAGAGGCATTGCAAGGTACAAAACGTAACATCGATAGGAAATAGGACTACTTAAAAAAACAAAAAAATTATATAGTTTGTAAGATCCCTAGAACGAATATTATTAATAGATTAACAAGGGATAGAATATGTGAAAAGTATAATGAACAGACAATTACACCAAGCAATAAAATTTATGGAAGAACTACAGTAAACTTTTATTTTTATTAAAGATCTCAGTCGATCCTCCTTCATATATATCCTTTTTTATAAAAGGCCATTATAAAGGCCTATAATAGTCAAATACCCATATATAAATAATTCTATTTTAATCTAAGGAGATAATAATCACTACAATAGTGTGATATATTATATGTGACATTAACCAAACTTTTGTCTATGAACAATCGTTTCGGTCACTATATCCTTACTCGGAATTATAAGTTAAAATCGATTTTTAACGATTGTTGATGACGCACGACGTGACGTGAGCTCGCTATTCTTGCAAATTCATACCACCATCTTACAATACTATACAACCGAGAACACCATATACCGCGATTCATTTGTGAATTTGTTATTGCATCAGCTGGCTTACAACAGTGGTTTTTAGCACTTGTGTATTGTTTTAACGTTGCATTTGTGTTTTGAGTACATAAAAATTCAAAGTAATTTGTTTGATCTATATAAAGAATAAAAATTTGTCAGGACCTTTTTCTTAAAACAAAATAGTAATCATGGCTCCGACTATTGAAACTTTTATCAATAGCTTCCAAAATCGACTGTGAGTATAAAATTTATTTCATTAAAAACAAAATATCTTTTTTTACAAATGGCGGACAGGTTGTTTTCTACGTAATTCTAGAAAGTTCATATTAGCAGAATATTCGACGCTGCTCTAGCTTTTTTTATTGCGTTTTAGATTTGTTCTTATTAAAAATAATCGTTTTAAAAGGAAATATACCAAGAATTTTATTTAAAAGAGTAGATAGGAGAATCTGCTTGAGAGTGTCGGTTTGCGTGAGTGTATAATTTTATTATAAACATTTTTCTTTCATTTAGTTTGTGCTTGAAAATTTTGCATCACTATTCTCTTTTTCAAATTTTGCATTACTCACATTTATATTCACCATGCAATAAGCAATACCATCTAAAGAAATTACAATGATGAGTTCAAGTTTCCATCATACTCTTTAAGGTTGGGATAGATAGTTGTCTTGTCCAAGAGTGACCCTATTAGATTACCCGAACATTAAAAAAGTGTGCAACAAAATAAACCAAAATATATATATTACCTTTAGTAAAATTAACTGTTTGGAATTTTGAGATAAATATCCAGTGTTTGCACTGTTGAAACATTTACATGCAAAACATGTGTTTTCAGTTTTCTGTCAGTGTATAAAGCTACTATTAGCAATGTTCTATAAAGAAGTTTTGAAACAAAAATTCTTTATTTGATATATTTAAAGTACATGTTAGTGGGAGATGAGGTGAGTATGATGAGTAACCAGCAACATTTACCATTTTGTCTTTGGTAAACTTTAGATTTTAGGGTTGCAGTTATAGTGACTTTAGTTTTAGTTAATAGATGTTACATAATTTTTAGTAATAAAATTTAGCTATTCAAAGGGGGAACGCTGCCAGTATCTTCGGAACCTTTCCTAAAGGGACTCCAGCTAATTTTGATTATATAGTATAGTTATATAGTACTCTGTGTAGTATTAAGAAATAAAAATATTATTAATTTATGTATGTATAAAAAAAATTTAGTTGAGGTTAACATTTTGAGACTAAATGTTTTTAATATTACAGGGAACCGCCAGTTCGACAACATTTGAAGAATGTCTATGCTACGCTCATGATGACTTGTGTGTCAGCTTCAGTGGGAGTGTTCGTCGACATGTACACAAGCTTCCAGGCTGGCTTCCTGTCTACTATTTTAGGAGTTGGCCTGATGTTAATGTTGATTGCTACTCCAGACAATGGGAAAAACACCAAGTTGCGCCTTGGCTACTTGTTAGGTTTTGGCTTAACATCTGGTTAGTATAAGACATACTGAGGATAGCTACTTTAAAATTAGTATGGAATATGTAATATTAAAATTATTAGAATGATAACAAACTGTTACAAAATTGGTAGCTAGTATAATGATTCAACACAAAATATGGAATATAATTATGTAATATTAAATTGGCAGCAGCTTTGTACTAGCAATATGGATTGATGACTAAGATGTGGACAATGTGCTACAAGTTTTCAATCTAGTACATTTAATTATTCTACAGCAGTTTCAGTTTAAAATTGGTGGAAAATATTATTATTGCTATTGGACATAGTTTACCTTTCCCTTATTAGGTTAATACACCATTGAAAGCAATTTATCATATGCAGTAATTTGACATTGTTTTAATATCAACAACTGTTTTTTTAAGGAATTAGTTTGGGTCCATTATTGAATTATGTCAGCTTTGTTGACCCGTCAATAATTGTAACTGCTCTGCTGGGTACATCGTTAGTGTTTGTTTGCTTCTCAATTGCATCAATGCTTGCCGAGCGTGGCAGTTGGCTGTTCCTGGGAGGCACCCTGATGACACTGCTAACTTCAATGTCTCTCATGTCACTGGCCAACATCTTTATGCAATCTCACTTCTTGTACCAAGTAAGTATTTTTCATTGTTTTAAAGAAAAATGATTTTATGGTGTCTTTTGAATGCTGTGTTAAACTACACACAGTAAAAATTAAAAAAATAAATATACAGTGTATATACACTAATTTTACTAATAAACAGTGAAATGATAGATATTTCTTGTAAAATATGTGATGAAATGTGTATGTAATGAACTTAATACAATTTACATTCCACTGCCTGCTCCTTTTGTTTGTTATAAATAGTAGTAATATTAAAAATGTACAAGAAATATATTGATTTATTATAATAATTAAAATATGTATTTTAGTCTCACCTGTACCTCGGCCTGATGCTGATGTGTGGCTTTGTGCTGTTTGACACACAACTGATCATTGAGAAGCGCCGCATGGGCAGCAAAGACTTTGTTCAACATGCTCTCGAGCTGTTCATTGACTTCATTGGAATTTTCAGAAGACTGGTTGTTATTTTAACACAAAAGGTAAGATCTTGTAAAAATTAACTTCCTTTTTTTGTAATTTTCAGTAATATTACAAGAATATAATATGGAAGTATATTATTGTTGGTCTTGTTACTAAAGTAAGATATGAGCATTTTACCTTGACAGCAAATGTTCAGCCTATAGTAAAATTGTCTATCAAATTAGGCTGTAAGTTTTTAAATATAACTAAATAATGTGTGTAATAATATATATTTAAATAACAGGGCAAACAGTTTTATTAGTATTGTTTACCATGAACCAGTATTTGTAACTAAAGTAACCAAGGTTAATAATTTGCATGTAAAGTGTTTTATGAGGTGCTGAGCATATTATTAAAAAGTTAATACTCAGCAAATTGTAAAAAACTTTACAAAAAAGAAATATATTGTTGTTTTCTATGGTAACTTTCATTGTTTATTTCAGGAAGAAGAAAGTCGTCGCCGTAAACGTGACTAAATATCTCAATAAACATCAGAAATAAAGAGAATGAAAACATAATTATATTATATACTGCATATGCATACTTTGTAGTGGGTATTCATTAATTTCTTTGTTTAGGTACCTTTGTTGAAAATTTATTAAGTTTCTTAAATAAACTATAACTGATAATCGATATCATGTGTTTTTATTTATGCACATCTTTTTCTCTACATACCCTTTGTTAGGCTTTTTTATATTTTAACAATAAGTGCTGAATTATCATTGCTGAAATTTGTTGCGCAATAAAAAAACTTGCGCAATATGGCGCTTTGTCATGGGGTGTGAAAAATGCATAACAGTGATTGTAGTTTACTAACTATTTATTTTCAAAACAAAATTAATAAAAATGTTATCCATTATGGAGATACAAATAAAACTATGGATTTGCAATGGTCCTCGCACCAGACTTCGACTGTATCGCAAAAACCGCTTAAAATTAGTTTAGCTACTTAAAATTATTTATAAAGTTCAAAATTAAAATAAAGGAAAATTAATATAGTGTCCTTTGATTGATATATATATATATATACATATACAGTAACTCAAATATGCAAAACAGGGTCATTTTCCCTAAGATCTCGGACTCAATATAGACTAAACTAAAAGATGTTTTTTGCTTCACAGTATAATTTTTGAGACTACAAATGTTAGAGATCCTAAATTTCATTGTCAGTTGAAAACTTTAGATGATCTCTGAAACATTAACACCTTTGTACAGCTACAACTTTGTGTTGAAAATATTGGACGTACTTACATGATAAAAAAAACAATATTTCTTCACCTTAACTTGTTTTCATGGATTCAGTTGGCAACGAACGACGATACTGTTTTGTTCACCGACGATGGTTTGGTCCCCTGATATGTTCCAATCAGTTTGCTAGTTTTAATGAGATTTTAATTTAATTTTTGTTTGTAAATTTAAAAATCCTTTTGAGCAATTTTTAAGCACGCGATAATGTTTTAAGACGTTTAACGCTTTTTTACATTACTAAATGCAGTCATGTAAAAAACATCTTAAAATGTTTGTAAAATCAAATGTTTAAAAAATATTGCATTCATCATAGGACCGTTGAAAATTTATCTACTGATTTATTTATTTTTTTATTTGACAAACAAAAATTAACAAAAAATTTACTATGGGAGCGGTTCTTTGTGCACGTATCGAAAATTATGCGTCACCTAAAACAAATAGCTTGATACCGATTTTTATCTCAATAGAGATGAAAAACATAAAGCATATTGCTATTATTACATTACTTTAATAATATAACGTAGTGGCATCGTTTATAGAGATAGAGTTGGAATTACTATAAATTTTTCGCGACTACGATTCAACTTGCGTTTGAATAAAGTATATGGATAATTTATTAACCTAACTTTTACGCAATTGTGATAATATTTCATCGTTTATTAGATAAAAGCAGTAGCTTTTTCCAATACATCGTGACATTTTATTCAAATAATTAAGTAAGCAGAAAGACGAATATTTTATCGACGCTCAGTTATTTAAATTAAAAAAATTATTGAGTATTTATAGTATTTGTAAATTGTATTATTTTTTAAACCCTTTACTAATAAAACACCATCTACATACAATCTGTTGAAAGTGCGCGCGCAACTTAGTCGCACATTACACAAACTATTATTATCCAGGATACGAGAATAATAACCTACATTTAATCTTAATCAAATGGATAAATGTTGTAATTCAGGTGAAACACAGAGATCCCAACGAAGAATTCACGGATTACAACTACCACTAAACTATCAGCAAATAATTGCTTGGATTATTTTTATAGTCAGTACTCTTATTAATTTCATCATCCTAGTTCAAATACAATTTTATGAGCTAAAGGTGATATCGCTGCTAATTTTTGTTAGTTTATACGTTAGCTTTATATGTTCCTATATAATTGCGATATTCCTTGATCCAGCCGAAGAAAATCTCAGAAAACGTCATATAGATGATGTTCCAGAGTTCGATCGTTCGATACATGCTCATGTGATTGAAAACGGAAGATGTCATCTTTGCAACATTCACACCAGCAATAAAAAAACGAAACATTGCGGTATTTGTAACAAATGTGTTTATAATTTCGATCACCATTGTCATTGGATGAACAGCTGCATCGGTCAGAGGAACTACATTGCATTTATTGTGTGTGTTATTACGATTACTTTAGCAGCTTTGCTAACAGCGTGTTTGTGTTTAGCTGACGTTACTTTATTCTTTACTCATCCTCAATTGTTAAGTAGCGAAGCGCAGAGCTATGTAAATTGCACTGTATATTATATGAAACCTGATATGACTTATTGTCTAAACTCAATTCTGTTTCTAACGTTTTTAACAATCCACCTAGGAGGTTCGGTGGCACTAGTGTGTCCTTTGTTACATTTACTGTTCTTTCATATTTATATATCTCTTTTGGGCGTATCCACGTATGAATATATTATGACAGGTGACGAAATTAAATCAAATCGATTACAATGTTGTAATATTTCAATAAACAAAAGATCTTATATAGTATCTAAAGAAAGCGGTCAAAAGTTAGATGATAGATCTACAAAAACAACTTTTAATGAGACAAATAGAGATTCATCAAACAGTATACAAGCACAGAACGGAAGTAGTGTAGCGAATTTGATACAGATTTTAATAAATGAAGAAATAAACAAAGCTAGGAAGTATTTACTATTTGATAATAATAAAGTACACCCTCAACGAGAAACAGCATAAGATTACACAGGTGCATTTACATAAAGTGTAGTCAAGTGATAATACAATTTGGACGCGCGTTATACACTACAACGATATTATAAGAATGTTCCTTAAGTGGTTATGAAATTGTAAGGCGATTTATTGTAAAGAACTTATATAATCTGTTAGCTAATAAAGTTAATGCCTGATTTTAAATTTCCTTATTTTGTTCAGATTTGCTACTGCCATGCGTTTAAAATGAAGGCGGTTATAAGTTTTTTTTATAATTAAATGAAAACGTCTATAAGCGGGACACTAAATGTTACATGATCGTCGATAGATATTCATGATACATTCATGAATATCTATCGACGACATGAATATCTATACAAGACACAAGGAGTTTGCACACGATTCTTTCAGAATATGCGGGCGAACAATAGTCAAGACAATCACACCAACGAAAACAGACGCCTAGCTTACAAATGGTATGCATGATAGCAATTAAGATAACTCCCGATTATTCTTTCAGCGTTAAACGCCGAGTGCGGAGTACAGGTGAACGGGAGACTAAGTTATTTTATCGACGAGAAGCGATCGTTAATAGTCAAATTTCTAGTTCAGGTCCATGAAGAAGTCATGTTTTACTATTCGCTCTGAGATGTCCACGGACATTATGACCCTGCGAATTTCGAGATGGGGTGCACCATGGCCTGCAAGACTGTATACCCTGTGCCGGTTTATAAAATAAAATTTCTCATGCATATTTTTAGTTCTCCTTGTGGTCCTAGATATGACATGCTTAGGGTGCTGTTATATAAATTATATTACTCGTTAAAAATAATACATATATATAGGCAATAATAACAAACTCTTAAAAACAAGTCAAATTTAATTAATTTATAAATAAATATCAACAATTGTATGTAATGTCTTCATTTTCTTTCACCTTTTCACGCTTGTACATACGAAAATCGTGACCTTCGCAAAAACAACCCTCTTCAAAACATTTATTTCTGCAACACTTTTTGCACATTTGAAACGCACATTTAATGCCCTAAAAGTAATAAAGAATAAACACTTTTTTGTTTCAATCTATTCAATCAATTAAATGTTTGTAAGATGTTTATCAAAGATCAATTTAATTTGATCTTTGATATACATCTCATATGACTTAAAAATATAACAATAAATAATATAATTGAAGCCGCCAATAGCTTAAAGGTTTAGGGTACTTACTACTGATTATGAGGTTGTGGGTTTGAATCCCTTCATTTGACTATTGACACTTTCCATATCCTAACACAATCATTTAAGATTAGTTGGAATAGTAAAAAACAAATGCTTTATTTAAACTTACACAAGGATTGGGACAGATATCATTTGTACATATGTCTCGGTGTCTGTTGACAAGGCTATCAGGCTTTGTTGGTCTTCTCATGGTTCGCCTTAATTTTTTCATTTTCTTCCTTGAAATAGGATTTCCATCAAGATCCTCTACTATTCTTTTGGCATTATCCTAAAATATGAAATTGAAAGACACATAGTGACATTTTACAAATCTTAAACAAACATTTAAAATAATATGATTTTCTTCAATCTTCATTACAAGTACCTGTTGCTTACATAATTCCATTTTCTGTGTGTGTTCCTCTGGTGAAATTCTTATATACGGTTGGCAAATCCAAGGAGGTAGTATTAAATCATATCCATATCTCGTAATACCA
This sequence comes from Papilio alexanor hazarajatica, assembly GCA_018246295.1. Lineage (NCBI taxonomy): Eukaryota > Metazoa > Arthropoda > Insecta > Lepidoptera > Papilionidae > Papilio > Papilio alexanor. Next base: position 17,438 of record DWLR01000478.1, read on the forward strand.
TCAACATCCTGAAAATTTATTCTACCTTCATGGAATGGTAAGTATTTGCGTCTTATTCTTATGCACACTTGTTTGAAGTCATTCAAATTTTGTGCTGTAGCTAGAAGCTCTCTATCCTCAATGTTACTTTCTAAAGTAAATCTAAAACATTGACATTCATGAATGCCATCATTTTGACAACATAACAAAACACATTAGTTAGTAATTATACATCCTGGCACAGACTTACATGCAAGCTAATTATTATATATTTGCGAGATTCTTAATATTTGACATAACAACTTTTTTTTACTTACTTTTCTTATACTTAGCCTGCCCATATGAGAAAACAACTATACTTACATTTTATGAAATATCTTAAATAAATGACCTCTTATGAATGATGAGGGACAAGGATATTTTTCAACTAAATCAAGGTATTCCATGGCAATTTCCCATGTCACTGGATTAATTCCTTCAAAGAGTGCTGGGTTAGTCAATATACCTTCTGCACTCATGACACCATCCACACCAGTGAAATTTATACATCTATAAACATCTTCTAAACATTGTATGTTGCCATTTGCAAAAATTGGTATTGATACAGCATTTCTGAAAATAAATAAATAATTGCCAATATTATAAACATAACATAAATTTTGTTTTATTAGAAAACTGAAGTCATCCTTTTGGAGGTGGACTTGGTGGATTTTATGTAACATCAATTTAAAAAATAAATAAAGCAATGTAAGGTCTTATAATTAACAGTGCTGCAAATAGCACAGGTGTTCAATGTCATCTTTGTCTTGCAAATTTCCCTTTAACACCTATGTGCTATTTGACTTACTTGTATATTAATTTTGTAAAAGAATAACAGTTTTATGACAAACCTTACTGCTTTTATATGTTCCCAACTGGCAACTCCTGTTAGAGGCCCTTTTTGTTCTCTTGTCCTTCCATGTACTGTCAATAACTTACAACCAGCATTTTGCAACATTAATGCATATTCAATAGATTTATCAATGCTCTGAAAAATTCTTACTTTGCATGTAATAGGTATTGCAACAGCTTGAGACATAGCGGCAACTAAAACATTTATACTTTTCTTTGAAAATAATTTGTATTATACAAATAACAAAAATGTATATTCTAAAACAATACAGCCACTGCTTTATTGTTATAGAATATTTTAATAATTACCGATTTCTTGCAATAATGACCAGTCATCTTGCAAAAATGCACCATATCTACCCCGCTTGGCAATAGATTGGGGGCATCCAAGGTTTACGTCAATTGCATCACAATTGTTTTCAACCAGTTTTGCAGCAGCAGCCATTATATCAGGATCATTACCACAAAACTGTTATTGAAAAATTAATTAATTAATTAAAGTAATTCTAGAATTACAACCAAAAAAATTGTATATTACCTGAACGATTAAGGGTCTATCATTGAAAGAGGTTGTAAAATATTCTTTTCTATATTTGGAATCCTTGGTAAAAATGTTACTATGGAGCATAGGAGTATAACATAATTTCGCTGCGTGGTTTCTGCATAATAATCTCCAGGCAAGTTCACTCGCATCAACCATTGGAGCCACCACTAATTGTGGTCTTCCTATATTTTCAAACCAGTCAGATGCCATAATTATACTAAGCAGCTTAACAGAATATCACTTTAATGTTTGTTCTGTATTATCAGTGATCTATCATGCCCTAAATTTGCAATTAAAATTGGTAATTTGAAATGACTTCATTCGATTTATTTTGACATTCAAACATATGTTTTTACGAATATTACATAACCTTAAACCTCACTTATCTATCAAAGAAATTACATCAAATTCTTTGAGATCTGTCGAAAAACTATAGATGTAGAATATAATTTAAAACTTTAAAAACTTATTCAAGTTCGAAACACATGGTTGCTACAGTTAAAATCGTAAAAAATTAATACTTTTTTTTAAATTATATTGCGCAGAAATAACGTTATATATTATAAATCGGAGAGGCAATTCAAAAAGAAGTTTTAAAAAGCCGCTGCTCATCTGAGTGAACCCGCCAAACATATATTTATATATCTCCAGATGCAGTGTTCTCGTTCAATTCGAAAAAATTTAAAAAGCGAATTATTGGAGAAAATTTACTGTGTTATCTATATAACTTTGCGATGGTATTAAAACGAATTTACAGCACAAACGGTGCTGTAAAATCGGACGGATTTTTTAAATCACAAACACGGAGATTTTGAATTCGTACTGCGGGAGGCGTTTTTCCATTCGTACCGCTTGACTGCGAGATTACGTGATTTTAAGAAATTACCAATTGGTGACTTTTAAGTGGCTTTACTTTTAGCCCCATATTAGCTAGCAGATATGTAAAATTCTTTGCCGTCAAATTTATCTATATTGATTCTGAACTATCAATTGACTTACATTGTCAAACGAATAACGAATATTAAAACTGATAAAATTGAAAAAGTAAAAAGAAATTATAGGTTAAGGTATAAAATGAATAAGATTTACGTCAGTGTTTGTTTTTTAAAAATAAGATCATAATTGAAATGGAAGTTTAGATATAAATGTATTTACGTATTGAACAAAAAATAAAATTTTATAGAAGATCTAGTGAAGAAATCAGTTTTTGTAGTCACAGTATCAATTACTTTAAAGTTTTATTCGTAGTATATTCTGATAATTCCACAAAATGACGCAAGATCTTATGGTATGTTTATATTTATCACTTTATATATGTTTAAGTTTTAAATAATGACACATATTTAAATTTATTACAGAGTCAGTTTTATGGGTGTTTCAATTTACCTTTACAAGAAAGGATAATGGAGCTGAGTAGAATTATAGAATTAGCAAGCCCTAACAAGGACTTACAAACATTATTCCCACAACTTGTTAATAATATTTTTGCATCTTCTCTCAATAATGGCTGGGGTTTGAATTCAGTAACATATGATGGAAACAGGAATTTATTTGAAGTTCTTATAGGTTTTTTGGAACCTCAAGGACCTATGTTTCAACTTTGCTATAAATTACTATCAGACCCTCAATTGAGGTACAATCTGCCACTGAATGTTTTACCGGTGAGCTTATTATTTACATTTTCTACATAATTAATAATTTGTTAATCAATATTTTTCATGCTTAGAAAATTTATATATATTATATTAATGTCATCTTTTCAGCTCGATTTACAAGTGACATTAGAAAGGGGCAGATGTCCACAGTTTTATGCTGATTTATTGACTGTGGATTCCCAGTCATTAAAGTTAAATGTTGTGGGGTTGACACTCAGTATCCTTTTTACTTGATAAGTACTAAACATCCAACAATTTCATATCTATGTTATAAATATGGTATTTTCTGCAATATCGGTATTATACTAAAGAAGGGTACGATTAAGAGAACAAATAACCGACCCCCATGCATCCATAGATGTATGAATGTGGAAGAGGCAGGAGAGTGTTAGGACTGTGCCAAATGGAAATCCGTAATCTCTATTTACCATTCTGGGTTATGGGTGTGAGTTATGTTGTTGTTGGATTTATATTATGTACAGCAACACCTATTACTGTGTAATGATTGCAGCTTTCTTATATCAAAATTACAAAAGCAAGCTATATATTAAAAATTTATAAAACAATAAATAATAAAATAAAAACTAAATAATAATAAATTACAAAATAAAAAATACATAATTATCAATTACAAAATAAAAAATTTGCAAAATAAATAATTACAAATAAATAATTAAAAAAAAAATTAATTACATCATCCAGTTTCAACTGGGTTAAGCTCACCTAAGACTAATTTCTTTAGCATTAATATTCATATGTTTTTGATTTTTCCTTTCTATTAGGAAATTGTAAATATAGTACCAGTAAATTAAAGACAGTAAATGAATCTAGACAAGCCATCTGCCCTTGGGCAGATTATCCCTAAGGTAAAGTATGCCTAGGATGTGACTTAATAAGTGGAGCATGGTGTGAAAGGTAGTGGCAAAAAATACCAAAGTTTGATGGCCCAAACATGGCCATCACTGATTAATAACTTCAATAACTTTTTTATATGTTTTTCCAATGAACATTGAATAAAAGTATGGTGCCATTGTTTTGGTTTTTTTCATTGTCTTTGGTGCAGAGAATGTCTTAGCCCACAGGTGCCTCAACATTTAATCCTCCTCTGAGTAGGCTAGATTGTCTAAATAGTCAAAGCTTGTCACAAAAAATCAGTCTTTGGATCTAGTCTCTAAGCTCTGTGATACATTAGGGAACTTATATATGAAAATTGTACAGCAATTGCTATTTTATTTACAAAATTTGTTTAAAAAATTTGGGAGGTTGTAGTAAGAAATCAAAAATCATTGTTTATCAATATATAATAAATTCCTTAACTGATGTATCAGATCCATTTGATTATTACATATTTAATTTTGCATTATATTTAGTAAGTGATAATAATAACAAAAGTTCCTGGGAGAATTGGAACAGTGTTTACTTTGCTCTTGCATGCGACTATCTAACACATTTCTTGCCCACTGATCCAAATGTACCTGTGTTACCACATATACCGCATTACACAGGTAAAGTGCCAATGGTGGCCCCACTTCAGACTGCAAACAGGTGAGTAATATGCTGTATGTAATTCATTTTTTCATTTTAGATGATGCCTTTCAAGCAACCTCTCACTATTGTAATTTTTTTTGTAGTCTATTTTATACTGAACATTATAATTACTGTAAAGCAATCATTATTAATATAAAGGTAGAATTAATGCCTTTGAATTGGCACTAAACACAGATAGGTTTGACACCCTATCTTGGCACACCACTTTCTTTTTCCATGCACATTCTTCTTTTCAGGCAGACATTTACACATTGTGAGCTGTAGATTTGTTCAGTATAGTTTTTTTAGTCAATCAAGATTTAGCAAATTATTTTGGCATAGCAATTTTTCTTATTAATCATTTTAGAATTTGAGAGTAATTCTATGTACATAGTTTCCTCTCAAACTGTTTTGAGAAGTGTTGCACATCAATTTCAGACCTCTATGCTCACCATCATTGCTTCTAATACCGGATTTGTCAGGTATTAGCAACCAGCATGCATCCGCTCAGACACAATCAAGAAATGAGGTTTGGCGTTCAGAAACTGTTCTACAAGTTTTTATTGATATTTGGATGAGCATTGAACAATATAGTACAGGAAACATTGAAGTAAGTCATTCAAATTTATTTAATTACATTTCATTTTATGGACGTTATTTAATGTGTTATTTGCAATGATTTTAGAACTTTCAACAGAACTACCCCGTCATTTCATCTAATCCTGAAAGAGTGAGAACAGTACGCGTTCTCATAAAGCACATTCATTCATTTTCGGCCAAATATCTCTCAGATCTTGCAACTAGATCGTCAGCGCTACGAAAATACGCGCGACAGATTATGTGTTCGAGAGCTTACCATTATGTGAAGCATTTAGTAACAACATGGCCTTTGGATGCATCATTTAGATTAGTGATAGAACTGTGGTTGAGTTTAATTCAACCATGGAGGTATATGGATAATGCAATCACTCAGGACAGGTACTACCACCACATTTATATGTTTAATCAATCATAATAATATGTATACAAGCGCGGTCCAATAAGTATTTAGCCTACAAAAGAAAAATGAAAATTTTTCTACTAATGTTATATAGTAGAGATTGTGTCATATCATACATTTTCACTTCACTTTCTCTAACAATTTCCACAAAATTACGGATTCAAATATAAATTACTTCAATGGCCGCCTACTATATCGAAGATGATGGTTGTTTGCATACAAAGTTTAGGTCTTGCTTTGAAATAAACTGTCGTCACCAAATATATTTTAGATACCCCAGAGCACGCCCACTCCAAGAGGAAGGTAACTTGAATGCACTAGATCCGAGCTTTATCCAGTTCATAGCAGAGAACTACCCATCATATACATGCATTTTTCAAATGGTTTTACCAAGATTTATGAGGCTCGATTTAACTACATATAAGAATGCCGTAATGCTGTTCCGATTAGGAAAGGTGAGCAATATTAAGGAATTATAGTAATTTGCAACATCCATATAATAAAAAAAAATTGTATCCTTAAATTCTTTTTTCCAGGTATTTTCGCAACAACATCTTGTACCAATTTTATGGAATTTAGAAAAGGCAATAATGGAAAATACGTCAGGTCTACAAAATAGTCCGGACAACAGTTTTAATAATATTTCTACTGACCTTAGGTAATAATTTTATAATTTTGCCGAAGAGTATGAAAATCTTTACAAATGATTAGAATAAATTACATTTTATATGACATGGTTAACTTCAAACCAAAAGTATATTACATACATACATATTGTACAGTGGTAGAGTCTGCAACAACATCTGTTGCACGAATGGCCCGCTCGACCGGTGAAATACCATGACCTCACCGAAGATAGGCGTGAAGTAGATGTATTCTGTATTTTGTCTGATGAGTGAGGTGCCGGAGTCCTAATTTTAGTCCTATTCCCCATCCCACCATTTTCTAATAAGGAAAGGGTGGGAAGGGAAGGATTTGACGGGGAGTGGGATGGATAGAAGGAAATGTCCATTCTGTCCATCCCCTCCTGTGTCTAAAGGTAGGCAACGCATCTGCAACTCGCAAATGCTTGTTGCCGATGTCCATGAGTAGTGGTCACTCAAGTGAGCCGCTTGCTCGTTTGCCGCCTTCTTCTATAAAAAAAATACATAACACACCCGTAAAGGGCTCAGAGGGGTAGGCAGAGATTACGTATTTCCACTTGACGCGATCCTGGCATGCCTCTCTCGCTTCTTCTATATCCATACATCTACGCATACATGCTTGTCGGCTTAGGGATACTCCTTATATCGACTTTCTTTAGAATGTTTTTAATTTGATCAATATAAGTTTTTCTGGGTTTCTTGCAACATAGACTTGACACTCTCCATTCATTCTTTCAAAATGGCCGAGCCACCGAAGCATACCTTGAAGAGTATGTTCAATGTAATATATCTTCTATCTGCTTTTTTGTCAAGCAGTGCCTTATTACTTAACCTTTAAACGTGCTTCTACAGTAGGGTAGGATTGTGAATTAATCATTTGGATGTGAAAGTAAGAAGTAATTATGAAGATATTTAAGAAGTGTCAATGGTAACATTATAATGGTGTAATAGTAATATTATCCTCCTAAAAATAATGTTTTATTTTTTTGTTTACAGTTACACATATAATGGCATTTCCTTGAGTAAATGGGTTGCCATTGCTAAACAATCAATTTCTGAACTGAATATGTCGGCTAATTTTGACTATTGTCCTATTTGGTCTGAAAATAGAAAATCGTATATGATAGATTTTATAAAAAAAATTCATTCTGCGAAATTAGCTGCAGAGAAGAATGTTGAAGAATTCAGTAAGAGGTTAAATCAACAACATCAAGGTAATGCTACAAACGAATTTGTAGATGCTGATGATAGTTATGTAGGTTTTAGTGCTAAATGATTGTTATTAATTAAATTGTAATGTTTAAAAACTGATGAGTAAAATATCTTTATTGAGTTATATAGTAAATTAATTTCCACCACAGCGTACTCGGCGCGTCGTAATGGCCGGCGAGATCCGATCGCAGTGTTAGTGGTCAAGCCAACTATATTGCCTCGTATGTAACTTGAGAAAAATATAACGGAGACTTGATCCCGACCAACAAATCAATTGGATACCGTGACTTGTTTTTATTTGATGTTATCGTTTTTATATTTTATATATATATATATTTTAT
>DWLR01000479.1:0-25230 GCA_018246295.1 Papilio alexanor hazarajatica
GTGTATTACAATTTCATAGTATTTTACATTAGAGAATTGTAAAGCATATGCTTGATAAAATAAATATAGAGAGATCGGTACAAACATAGCTATTTTGTGGGTATTGTGTGTAGCTTATTTTGAGTGTAGCATGTCGCGTGTTTGAATGTAGCATGTCGCATGTTTGAGTGTAGCATGTCGCATGTTTGAGTGTAACATGTCACATGTTTGAGTGTAACATGTCGCATGTCTTAGTGTAGCATGTTAGTATGTCGCAATTTGCAAAGAAAGTGAATTTATAGCAATCGTAGGTCATTTTCTAAAAGTCTAATACTTAACATTTTATTACATATTTCCTACGCATGAAAACACTGTTTTCTCGTTACCGTACCGCATGCTCGTTTGCCACCCTTATAAAAATGCCGTCACTCCTTTTATGTCTGTTTGTTGAAATAAAGGCAACAATGGCTATCAGCTCTTTCTATAAAGAGTAGAGAGTAAGCTCTATAGCTTACTAGATACATACGAATCAATTTTTTATGGTGATCCATACAAATAAGAAATTAAAATATTATTGAACTTTATTGAACACTGAATTCAAATATTGTGATTTCGGAACGAAAAATGTAATTAATATTTTTACGTTTCGCCAATAACACATAGTCATATTACACTCAACAAACAGAAGCAGATAGAAGCAGACAGAAGGTGGTATTAGATATAGAATCTAGCAAACCGTTTATCCGATGGTTAATGACCGCCGCTAGCTGAAGACATATTTATAACCTACCTGTATAGAATAATTTATTTGATCAAGAATAAGCCAAAAAGGTATTTATTTTCCACTATTATAATTTAACAGGAGAGTTAAATATCACTCGTTTATTTTTTTAAGTAATTCTCATAGCGTATATCATACGACGCTATCTAGCATGGACACAATCTACAATGGACACAAAAGTATCACGTTATTTTTTTTTTTTTCGAATACAACTAATGATACTCATTATGTTTTCAATAATAAAAGCATGTTTTACACTATTATTATTTGAAAAAAGTACTAAAAATTATGTTTTAGTCAATAACTATGTGCTAATAAGAATTTGGTCGCCAAATAACTTAATTATATATAACATCAGCTTAAGTTCCAATTTCTAGATTACAAACGAGTACTGACAATCCACCACCTCCTCCTCAGCCTATAACCGTAATCCACTGTTGGACACAGGCCTCCCCCATTGATCGTATCATTGGAGTTAAATGTGTCATATAATCGCCACGCTTGGCAGGCGGGTTAGCGATCGCAGTATGTTCCACCGTAGTAAGAAAAGTACGCTGCTTTCCGTCCTCCGGTGGTCTTTTACATACAGACTCAAGACAAACAGACATGTTCATGCACACACATGTTTGTCTTGGGTGGAAATCGAACCCACGACCTGCGGCGCGAGAGGCAAGTGTCTTGCCACTGCGCCAACCGGTCAGCCCAATGACAATACCACTCTAAAAGGCTTAAACTGGCATTTATTTTAAATATTTTAGCAGAGACATCTCTTGACATAAAAAATATATTTAGTAATAGTTTGAAATTGAAATTCACTTTGCAAATAGCCAGTGGGTACATCAGAAACCACTTTCCAATACAAATGTAAGATGTCACTCTATTCATAAATGTAGAAAGAAAGGCATCCTAGATATACTTATTGCAAAATCCCTATATAGAGCAAATGTTAAATAATGTGCAACTGTTAAAATGAATGGACGAAAAAAATAGTCTTAACAATTTGTGACATAATGTTGAAAATATTTACATGTTATGATTAAAAATATCATTAAGTACCAGCGCAAGGAAAGTTTACAGAATTCCCTTCATGTCGTAAAGTTTTTATGGATAAAAAATGAAAGTATGAAAAAATAAGAAAAATCAGGAAATTCGTATTAATGCACAGAGACATCTGTCGGTGTTTATGTCAACTAACTTAACGCATTTCAATACCTTTCACTTGAGCAATACACAAAACTTTATTGTTCTTGCTCGTCCCGATAGATGGCAGGTTCAGTATTAAATGGTTTCGTTTTGAAGCTTTTGAAATCAGAACGGTTAAATTTATTGTACACATATTTGTAAAGATTGAGAATGTAAGCCACGAAACTTAGACTTATTCATACATGATTTTACATACAGATTAAAAAGTAATATTATCAAAATTCATATTTTCCCGTTGTTATCTCGTTTATGTTGCGTCTATTCTTAAATAGCATATTCCAAATTATAAAAATGTTAAAAGCACAAATTGGTTTTAATTACGAAATAATACTTATAATTACGGAATATATTAAATATTATATTAAAAACAGGAAATAAAAAAATATGAGATACCCAATATAAACTCTCAGATTATTTTTTTTATAAAGAATACAAATTAATTCATATACTTCAAATATCCTACATATACTACTATCCTAATACTTTTTTTACAATATTAATGCAATAGAATGTTCATTAAAATGCAAAAAAGATATTTGAAAAATTAAAAAATAATTGAACCGTTATTGGAAATATTAAAATAAAAAATTTGATCAAAAAAATAGAAATATTTATACAAATATGAAACCTTGCATTGATCTGATATGTGAAATGATCTGAACTAATAAACCAAGAGGAATATTTGAATCTTATTAGAACTGGTTACGTAGTGGTGGCATACCGCGTGCATACCGCGTGCATCCCGGCGGCTTAGGGCGAGGGCCGGCTAACGGTACCGCGTGTTTCGATTTCGTAGAGCATTTCTCCGTTCGATCCCGTTACTCGCCCGAAAGTACTTTTGTTCGCTCGTGCTCGCCGCTTTGCTCGCGGCGAGCGCTGCGCCGCTCGTATGACCGCACTCGGGTTCACCGTATTGAGAACGGCCGCTCGCTCGCCATTATATCTGTTCAAAACAAAGGCAACCATTTCAAAATTCTTAGCCGAAGTGAATGTGGTAAGTTCAGCTAAGAACGGTGACCTCGCACCGTTTTATATTGTTGCGATCTTTGCATGTATTTACAGTAGGACGTTGGCCTTTATGATTATACAATACCATGTCTTACTTGTATTAAATACCGATGCAAAAGCTACGTGGGAGAAATTGGAGATATATCGACGAAATTTTTAGTATCGAATTGTGTAAGCAAGTGGCCTTGTGGCCGGCGGGGGTCGATGACTGCGGCATTAACCACGGATGATGTTTATTTTACCGAGTGAGTGAACGTAACCGGTGCACCGACAAAACTTGATGTCTCCAAAAATATTGTCAGCGCAACTTTTTTTAAATTTTCACTGTCGTCGGACCGATGAGTTTACAATGTACATAAAAAGCTTAATTTAAATGTTTATACAACCATGGTAAAATGTCTATCTAGAAACGTTACTAATGATGATTTTTAAAAGATAATTTGCGTACTTGTTTACATGTTATATTTTAGATGAGGTAGTATCGTGGAAAACAGAAATCACTTTATGCTTCTGCATATATGTTATACACCCTTCTAAATTAAGGACATAAATGCTTTATTTTATTGTTTTCTTTTTTTGAATAAAATTACATGATTCAAAGATGTCGTTTGGGTCTGCACAAAAGCGATGCAGTCACCGCCTGAAAAATGGATTTCATGATTATTATTAGCCTGTATCAGTCTACTACTGAACATACGCCATCCTCAAACCCTTCATAATATATGTTTATCCCTTTCCGTATTCAAGCCTTGAGAAGCAAAGCAAGGTGCAGTTCATTGAAATCATAAATACCTTTTTTAATTTCTCATTTCCGTCTTTAAAAACAAACTGAAAGGCAAGTTCTTCTGCTTATTTTTGTATAGTGCTTGATCTCTATTTCTTGAACTTATTTATTTACCTTGCTTTGTTATAAGGGAAAGCGAAGGGATTTTTATAATCGGCCTTGCATTTCTGAGCATTATAGTCTGATAAAATGAGATGGCAAGAGTGAAATTAATTACATGACATTTTTTTGTTATGAGATTTAATAGGAATATTCCATAGAGACAGGCTGTAGGCGCGTATAGTATAGCGAGGAGGATTGCGCGGGTGACGTAATCCATGCGGTTCGATACTCTCGAAAGGCTGCGAGGTCGACGGCCGCTAGACGCGGAACCGCAGCCTACGCGGCCGCTCAATTAAACATTCCGCACTTGCTTCATACACTTTATATTGCTTTATTTTTTCATCTGCCCAACTTCATTTACAATTTAATTTTATTTAACTAAAATACTCGTTGACATGAAGAATTTAATAAGATTCTTCACATAAATCATTCGTGTAAAAATTATCTATAGATGAAACTAACATATTAAACTAAGTTTGTCTTAGTATTCAAGGCAACACAATCTTATCATACAAAAATACCCTTGTACCCTCCATCCACAATTCATCACCAGACTATTATAAATCTTACATCTGTTTCTATATGTCTTAATATAAATTAGTCATCGTACTAGTGATAATTAATTTTATATATAAATATAAAAAAATCAAACAGAAATTATTCTGTATTAAAAATATTAAGAAGAAAGTGTAACGTTCGAGTCCGTCCGCAAAAAAGCAGTGATATTGAGTACAAGTGAGAGGCGAGAGCGAAGGGCCACGGAGAGCGAGTTACACAAGAAGGGTTACAAAACTATGGCAATGAACCGAAGTGAACCTGAACCTTGCGAACCGCTAGCCGCCCGCCGACAGTTGCACCCGCGCCCGCGTCGCGCGCCCTCCATTGTGCACAACGACAATCGATACCAATATACGATATCAACACAAACATAAGAATACTGAAAATTTTATTATTTTACATTTTTGTTATTTACATTGTGTGCATTGTTCCATTTGTCAGTGTACATTTTATAAGAAAAATTATACACTTGTACTGAAGATGGAATAATGAAATTGATATTCATGTATGTATTGATATGATATTATATATATTATATATAGAGATATTTAAATCACTTAGATTTATATAGAAAATTAGGCATATATATAGCAGGCATATAATACGCATAGATTAGTAGATTGGTAGGTTATTCGCTAAATTAAATTGAATATCATGAGAAAAATATAACTAATTAATTAAAATAAAATTTTCATGGTGTAAGGAAGCAAACGAGGTTCTAAATTTATGAATTTCTGCAAGTGTGTTACCAGCATGTACATATGTTAAAAGGAGTGGAATGTGAACCATGTATGTGGAGTTAATTGAGGCTCTGCCACCGCAATATTCACATAAAACGAGACGTATATAGTTTATACCAATTTTCTGTAAATTAATTCTGTAAAATGAAAAACAATAATTTAAAAAAAATCTTATAAATCCATTTCGGCATTTTGCAAATCTAATTCGGACTTTCGCATGTCGAATCCGGACGTTGTCATATTGAAAACGAAAAAGTAAGCGTCCGAATTTGATTTGCAAAATCCTTAAATTGATTTAGAAAAGTTCAAATTTGAAGTACAAAAAACATGTCTAGGAAAGACTTCATAAAAATGCCAACTAAAATATAGAGATATAAATGTTTACACTAACGACGTTTAAAAATAAATAAACCGTACGATTCTCGCACGGTTGAGAGAGCTTCTCGTGCAGCGAGTAAGTGCGATAATGTTGCGAGTCGTAGTCTCCGCTGACACTAACAAATTCACTCTTCACCAGCACCATGCCCATGCTCCTTGTCAGTGGGCGTTGGCATTTAGAAGACATTGAAAATGCCTTAGTATATTAGTTATATACTCTTAGGTTGATTGGACTAATACTAACATGTTTCAATAAAAATTTATTAATATTTTGCCTTTAATATATGATAACTTTCACATATATTTTGTTCCAAATTAACACCTAAACTTTGTAAGCAAATGCTAAAAGGCCTAAAGTTCGTAAATTCTTAAATATTTGTAGTTATCAACTTCACTTTATCTTACAATTTCGATAAAATGACATTTCCGATGAAAATATAAAATATTGTTATGGCTTTCTACAGCGATGTTTATTTGCTTACAAAGTTTAGGTCTTGATATGGAACAGCGTATAGTTATTTACCTACCACCACTTACTACATGTTAGTTGGACCAAAGAATCTATGCTGAAATTTAGACTGCTTAAGACGTATACTTTTTCCTATATCTCTCCATATTACTTGTTTGTTATGCAATATTTTTATATACACTTTTATAAATTATTACATGTAATGAAGAAATTTGCAATGCGTTCTCCTGATGGTGGTACAGGTATCCCATCGTAACGCTTTTTAAACGTAATAAAAGAGACTGCTGCTAGTCAACTGACTACAAAAGTTTGAGTCGATGAATAAATGGATGGATAGATGTTTGTTATCTAGTAAGTTTCAGAACGGCCTAACTGATCTGGATGAAATTCGGCACAGAGAAAGAATACAGACTGGAATAGCACATAGGCTATTAGCATAGGATAAGCATATAATTTCGGAGTAATGTGCAGTTCCAGTTATGCTGGATAATATCTTTTTCTGAATGATTTCACAGTTTTGATTGAATTCTACGCAGTCGCGGGTAACAGCTCGTAGAGTATAAAAAGATCAAACTACCAGAAAAAACTCATTTATTATTTATATATTGTTAACATATTTCATATAAAGATAATATGCCTAGTGTGAAATAACTATATAGTAAAGAAGATTAATAAATGAAACGTTTTCTACTGCTGTATAATTTTATTACTACTGCTATATTTTTTACCACTGTCATTTTACTAGATTGGTAACTACTGCATTGAAAAATGACCATAGTAAAAGCCGATGCGGAAATACTTTTTTTACGTCAGCTGCAATATAATGTACGGATCGTGATCTATTAAACTTAAGTGAATAACAATAAGTGTAAATTAAGTTTTTAGATTCAACATTACCAAGCGATAATAGCCTCCACCGCACTTAATATACGGTTCATGTATTATAGGTGGACGGAATGGTTTGGCTTCATGATGTTTAATCATCTTTTAATGAAAGCGTATGAGGATTACGAACATACATTTATGTATAATGAACATGTTTTTACTCATATGTTAGCTAAGACCATAATAGAAAAAGAGCAAACAATAGATTTAACTGTTGCATTAATCCAGCTAATAACCACCAGCTTGATTTTTTTTATAGAAGAAGGTTGCAAACAAGCAAGCGGCCTAAGTGACCGCTACCCATAGACATTTGCAACAAGCAATTCCGAGTTGCAGATGCGCTGCCTACCTTTAACAGACACAGGAGGGGATGGACAGAAAAATAGACATTTCCTTCTCCTCTTTCCCTTCCCACTCTTTCCTTATTAGAAAATGGTGGAAAAGGGAAGAGGACTAAAATTAGGCCTCCGAAAAATATTTATTTAGTTATTTAAAAACTTTATTACACACAAGTACAAAAGGCGGACTTAATTTCTATAGGCATTCCTTACCAGTCGACCCCGCATTAAAACAAGATAAGGCAAAGAGGTGCTCTACATAAAAAGGAAAATCGATATATATGTATATATATATATATATATATATATATAAAATCTATCACTTTTCCTATGTACTTTCCTTTTTCCCACCAAAAGTCATGCGCTTCTAGACTATAAAACCGACCCTAAGAGACCTAAAAATAATTTATACCTATTTGTGTATTGTGATTTCTTTCCTCTTTAAGTTGGTAAAAATAGGTTGGAGTTCATAGTTTTTACTTAATTCATAGTTCATTTACTTGAATTCGAATCATCTCTATCCAATCGTAAAAAGCAGTTGTAGATTAGCCTATTCCCATTTCAAGCTTTTGAAATAAAAAAATAAGACATGACTCACTACAGAAGGAAACAGTATAGTTCACAAGTTCCAAGCGACGCTGAACTTTGTTAATGATAGAGACATTTTTTTGTTCTTCTTATTCATACAAACGACTTCAACGGGAGTCGATGCTTTGCTCTTACCAAATATAAAACATTATTTCCACAATTGATTGAAGTTCAAACAGTGCTTTTGTATCGATTATTGTTTATACAATCAACGTATGTCACAGGAAATTAATTTTCGTTATAGTGTAAAAGTTCTTGTTTGGTTTGTGAAAAATAAAATAAAACAGTTTTTTATTTTATTTAGTTGATGCAAATTAAATAACTGTAAAAGTTACAATTACATTAACTAATTGTTATATTCTAAGAGAAAATTTACTTTTTTTATAACCATTTTAATCTAAATAATATTTTGTTATTAAATTTAAATTAAAGCGGCCATAAATTTAAGGTTAATAATCTCTGGTACATATTAAGCTTGAGTTAGTAGGTACGTATACAACGTTATCTGTGCCAATCCAAATCACCCCAAAATTTTAATGCCATCTAAAGATAACATACAATAATGGTCTTGATTTTTATTCCTTAAGTTTTACGAAGTAACTTGTGCTAATTGCAATGACTAAAGCCAATAAAAATTCATTTTTTTTGCTTAATATCTAAACTACATGTACATACAACTATTATTATATCAAACTGATATTTAAGATGGGAACGATTATAAGCCTCCATAGGTCAACTGGGATAGACAGTGCTATTCATTTTTTACCGACCTTATTACATCATAAATATATCAAGCGGTCAGAATCAACCTGATCCAAATTAGTATTTTTCTTAAAAACAAATGAAAAATAAATAAACATGTTCACTTAACTCAGGTGTGTCAAATGACTTACACAAAGTACAAACTGAAATGTGTTATCTCACTCGAAGAATATGAATAATACAAATATTGAGCGGTGATAACACCGAACATGTTACCGGCAAGCAAACACCGACAACGTGGCAGATTGCGTCCGCAAAATTCCCGCCAAAGTCGCGATGTCGAGGTCGACGAACCTCGCGCGGTGCGCATGTGCTCGATAAAAGTAAAATCTCGTGCTTTCTGCGTTACCGCTCAAATTACAAAATATTATCTTTCATTCGACGACAAATATTTAAAGAATATAAAAAATAGGCATTAATTACCTTCTATTTACATACATAATTCAAGGCGATGAAAAGAAAACTGGTCGCTATTTCTATTTACGCCAGTAAGTTAAAATAACCTATTGGATTTATTTATGAATTATTATACCATTTAGGTAAGTAATATTCTTGTCTATAGAGACCACAGTATAAGAGTTACCTAAGAGGATCCACAGAAGTGCCTATGGATGCATTCCTATGAATCCAACTAAGTTATGTGAAGAAAGACAATCCATAACAAGATCCTGTAATATATTCTGCCTTAATATCCTCTTCAAGGAGAAGGACTGTACTCACCTGAAGGGCTGTTATGGGCCACTTCTGGTTTCCGAAAGGTTCACTCGAAATGTGAACGAATTTAGTTTCAGTAAAACGTATAAATATGTAGGTAAAGTCTTTACTGTAAACACATTACAGTGCACATTTTATGAATAACAAATGTTGTAAGTTTAACGAACTTATTAGGCTTAAATCTATTATATATGTATTAATGTCTTAAAATATAAATAGATTGTTCACTTTCCAATAAACTACCATAAATTTTTCTTTATAAATACAAATGAAGTTATGCGAAGTGGGTGTAGATGAAAAGTGAATCAACTTGACGTTTAGTTGCGCGGCCACTCACGTTCGTTGACCTCACAAATTTTCGTTTCGTTGGTTACTGCGTGCGTCCCCCGCTCCCGCCCGCCCTGCCACCCCGCAGCCCCGGCTTCCACTCGTTCCGCAACTCTAATAATTGACGAATCACGACTAGTCAAACGACTGAATCCATTAAAATTACCTTCCGAATCCTAATATTTCATATAACATTCTTTAAAATTTTTGAAGTGCACTTTATTGTTTTCTTTCAATAAAAGTTCTATTATGACTTAAGATATGATTTTAAGATAAACATGAAAAAACCCTTTACAACTTCGCAACGTGCTAAGACGTAAAAAATAAGGAACTACTAGTTATTGTAAGACGTCAGCGCCGGATGCGTGAATGCAAAAACATGAAACCGAACTCGTTTTATGTAATTTTATAATTCGTATCGAGGGTATTTCTTTTATGTCACGATTATAAAATATGGCTCTACGTTTCCCGGATGCGAAACAACTATCGTTCAATTGATGTGGGTTGATGAGCAAAAAGTGCGCTCTATTTAAAATTGATTGATGTTAGTGCAAGCTAGGTCTTGTCATTGACCCCTATTTTGCCACCGGGCGTTACAAAAGAGACGATTAAACGCCGCACCGTCACGCCGCGCGCCCAAACATACACCCAAATTATACAACCCACACAAACACCGGCGTCATATGGTGGCTGATACTTTAGAATAATCAAAAATTACAAGTCCAACGCAATAAAATAAATGTGGTTGGCAATGTAATTGTTGTTTATTTAATGTGTTAGTGGTAAACGTGAACATTTTCGTAAAAATCATTTAACATATTTTTTTGATAATTAAAAAAAAACTATTTCAAATCAAACTGAATCTAATGCACACTTTCAAACGTAGGTGCTTTTACTTATAAATAGCTAGTTTTTTAATTTAAATAATGCTTACTACTTCTCCATGAAAGCTTATGCGTATTAATATATAAATATTTAATAAGCAACAGAATCTACTAAAACTATAATGTTCAACAACTACGAAGACAAATTTAAACGCGATAGATCAACTTATATTTTTCCCCTCTAATAGTGCCGCGCGATCTGTCATTGAGTGTACAATTGATAAAAGCGGACAACGGTAAGGCTAAGATGTAATTTTAAACGGTGCGAGTGGCCGTCAGATGGTGAAGATAAAATCATGGTGAGGGATCGATAGAATGACAATTTGGTGAGTAGGCCAGCCACCGCGGAAGACTGCGGTCGGTTCACCATGGTTCAACGTGACACTTACCGACGTCATAAGCAACTTTCCTACTAGCAATGCGCTTTGCGACGATAGTGGAGCCGCGCATCGCGAACGGATGCAGCGGGAACTAAAATGCGCCACTTCTTGTAGAATTTTAATTCATAGAACTAAAGTGACTGTGACGTTCCTGTATGCGAGAAATTAAATGTATATTTTAGTTAACTGAGTAGGTATTTAAGGGTAGCCTTAAACTCGGCTAAATGTAATTCAGTACAATATGTCTTAATTAAACCATATATAAAATATAACCATAGCTGAATTACATAGTTTTAAACTAAACGAATCATAGTAATTATAACATGAGATTACAATAAATTAATAATGACTTCTATATTGACAGGAAAAAGGAACGAAATGTGATCTTTCAAACCGACTTCCAAAAAAAGGAGTTGGTTTGCAATTAGCTTGTATTTTTTTAATGTTTGTTACCTCACAAGTTCGTCTTTCATAAAATGATTAAAAAATGTTGGCAAGGGGGCATTCCCAAGTGGGTCCCATTTAATTTTAAATGTCATTGAAGTTGGTATATTTACGACAAGCCCCGTTTGAATTTAATGGTTTGTATTGAGACGTATTGTAGCTATAAATGACTTAATGACTTATAAATAAAATAATATAAATTTAAAGTTGATTTTGTTTTTGTTGTACAAACTTTAAAAGATTTTGTTGTTTTATGTCAGTGTAAATTTATTTAATATTTTTCTATTATTTTATTATTACACCACATATACGTCTAAAATTCCTTATGACTGATTACAAAAGTCATTATAAATGCTTATATCTTAATAAAAATAATCTAATTATATTCCCAGAGCCAGCCGAGGGTAATAATTTTCATCATTAATCATATTTGCTGACTAAAATCATATAACTAAACCCATAATATAATCGTTTTGATTCTTATTATTGGGTTTCACGTTTGTAATTGAAATGTAACATAAATCTTACATATTTGTTTTATGCAATAGTAAACATTTTATATCGTCAATGTAAGAGTCCAATGTACCCAGGAAACGAATGCGTTAAGCATCCCACATAAAGAGGTCGTTGGCTCTCCACCGTTCAATAATTCTCGATGAATAGAAAAAGCTGTTTAGGCAATGTCTATGTTTATTTTAAAACTTCATAACTATGAATCGAAAAATAATTTTCTTGAAAACATTTACATAAAAACTAAAAGCCTACTAGAATTATGTCTAAAACCCGTTACATGTTAATTAACAAGTTCGACTAATGTAAAGTCTTCGAACAACTGCTGAGATGAGTCACAACTAGAACTGAATGTGAATGAATTATTCAACATTTGCATGTTAACATGGTTTTAAGTTTAATATAAAGACATGAGAAAAGAAGCTGTGATAGAACAGTGCCTTCCTTACAATCTATATAATCTATATACCAATGAGATTTTGGTTAGAATTTTTACGTAATATCAATTTGACTTGTACACAATTTATAGGAAGTGATTTATTTACTCGCTGAAACATTTTGGGAGTGAGCTTGTCGTCGTACAATGAACACGAATTACAACTAGAAGAACAAGATGACGAAAATTCGATGCCATGATCCATCGACAATTAGCTATTAACGTTTTGTATGTTTGAACAATTTTGACAACTTTTAGAGATATTTTTTATTTTTATTTTAAATAGTAATTTTTTATTAGTGTTCATTTAAATTCTACATGTCAGGTTCATAAAATATATTCATGCTTACATTTTGTGGAAACATGAACACGGAACATTTAAAGAATTTCTATGGAACAGCTCCATCATTTTTGCTTAGTTCAGTAAAACATTGAATATTTCCCATGAAGCAGGAGTAACGCGCACAATGTATGTACGATTTTTGTTCAGCTTTTATTATTAAAACAATAGGACAACATGGGTTTTGCTTTAGGAAGCTATTCATCAAACTTTTGTGCTATGGACTACTGTATATCTCCGCGTTGAATCCTTTCTCCTTAAAATACAAGAACGCAGTTAAAAATTATTGCCTTAAACACTATCATAGAATAATTTAACCAATTCACATTATACAATTATTTTGTGTACAATACAAAACGACTAAAAGGTATAATTGCTTGATAAGGAAAACTTTAGGATAGTCCTCTGCTCAGTACGTATCACGAAACCTCATCTTAGTCGTGGTGCTGCACCATCAGCATCGGCCTGTTACCAAGGGGTACCATGGTTACTTAGAATCCTCCCCACTCCCCTCTTAATCATGTAACGTTTCATGCAATCCATCCATCTCTTCTTCGGCCTCCTACTACCGGCATATCCCCCATTTGCACATTTATGTATCTAAAACTCTTCTTATCACATGCCATTTTTCTATCAGTATTTGCGAAAATGCTACAGTAGCCTGATTAAGGGTGCGTACTACTGATTGTCAGGTCGTGGGTTTGAATACCACCATTCTACTATTGTCATGAGCCATGTCTTAACACGAGCTTAGTTGAAATAATTAAAAGGAATGTTAGTAAATTATTTTTAATGATCTTATAATACTAAAAAAGAGCTTATCATGTATAAAATACTCTAAACTCGCTATCAAAAGCAGACTATGTTAAATGGAATTGGTAATATTTTGCTACTCTCCTACTTGTAAATGGTTAAATATAAAAAGTTGAATACTACAAAGACTCACTAGTTGGTATTTGCACTTCTTCTTAAATGTAAATATATAATAATGTAATTTTTTTTCCGTTATAACCTAAATTTTACTTTATGTTACGCTTTTGCGTAGGCGCATAATATACAAACGACGTAGGAAAGAGTCTAATAATTTAACTTACAAGTTAGTTGTCAATTAGGAATTACTATTAACACTTCGAAAATTCAATAAAACGAGTAAAAATAGTACTGATTAGAAACACCTAGAATCATTGACGCTAAATACACTTTTTTTTATTGCTCTCCCTTCCTCAGTCCCTATTGTAAGATAAATGCGTGTCCAACGTTACGCAGCAAGATACCGGAATGGTAACGGGACTTGTCCCTTTCTTTTTACTTTTTTTTTATAAACGTCGACCAAGACAAGCATTCACTTTTAATAGCGTTGCTTCTGGCTCTCAGAACCATCAGCCTTAATGTAGGGATGGACCGAAAAATAAACTTAACTAACCATATCAGCGTAAAATCCTCAAAATTTTAAGTAGTTAAGCGTTTTAACAAAACTTTATATATATATAAAATGTAAATAATATATAAAATATAAATAATAATAATATAAATAATAAATTTGTACTAATAGAATATCAACTCACCATTCGTGAACCTAGCAGACCCAGTTTCAGCTAGTTTGCTAGTAAATGGTTTACGACAATAGTCGCATACTGGATTCGAACCTACGACCTTATGTTTGCAGTCTGTATTAAACTACTGACGTTTTGAAATTTGAAATTAAGTGTTTTGTTTCAATGTTTGAATAAATAAATGCAAGAAATAAGAAAATAAAATTGTTTTTGTTTACTTTCCAATTGATTTATGGTTCTTGAAGGGGAACAAAAGGCTCGCAGGAGCTGTTTTGTGGTCGTGCTGATAGGCTATTGTTTAGTCCTTTGCACGAGTAACGGGAGCGGCCGCGTGGTATGAGGCTTTGTGACGTCACTGCAGTTTTTTTTTTAACAAAAGTGCACTTTTCCCGTTGAGCGAGACCCGTTAAGAAATAACAGTTTCTAGTGTAAACCGGGATCGATAGTGTCCAACGCTCGCTTCTCGGAAATAACCACCCTCAAGACAATAAGTAAATGTGATATATGACTGGTGATTTTCTTAGGTGCGTGACCAATTTGAGGTTTAGAGTAACATTGCTTGCTAGCTGTATTGTTAATAGGTAATGGTCAGGTAGCGCTTGTGGTTGGTATATAATTATTTAAATTAGTGTAACTTGCAATGTACTTTAGAAATGACGTTATAAAATAAACACATGTGCTAACAGAAATTTGATAAGTAATAAATATTTTACTAAATACAAAATATTACGATGCGTCTTATGTTATTCTGACGAGTACTTACGTGCGAAAAATGCGATGTTGGGAGACAAATTGTGTGTAATATATGTTGGTATTATTTGTATGAAATAAATCAGCATTGTATCATTAGGAAATAATGAGAACTCTACTAATACAATACAATAAATATACCTAATAATTATGTGTAATATGAATGTATGTCGATGACAATTCATATGAAAAAATATAGGGGGTTTCTTAAACCAACCAAACAACATTGTTAATCAATAATATGATTAATACCAGTCGCCGTACATCGAACATGAATTTTAGCAAGTAATGGGTAGTGAAAGATTATTCTTTTCGACCGTTAAATTGTAAGTTAGAAAAATAGAAGAAAATAAAATTATATTAAAGTAAATCTTGTATTGTATTATCTCTCATGCAAACACACATCCTATACGTTTTGACATATAGCATCATTAATTTATCCAAGCAATCGAAATGTTACAATTTTATTTGACAACGATATTCTAAAAAAGGTGATTTCTGTACAAAAGTAACTCGTCCGCTGTTGAGCGCGAAAGTATTACTCTATTTCTTACAAACTACTTACTTACTACTAATTAAACATTACAATAGAAAATGATGTCTGAAATACACTCAACATCCGTGTCTTTCATTCTATTCATATTTGATAGGACTAATTTAATAAAACAATTGACAGTAATGCGGAAATCGAAGTAATAAATCAAATAATTTCTTACGAGTATTAGATTTATGAGTATTAGATTACCCGAATATTAGACATTGACATGAAACTAATTAATATTATCTATAATTTCCGACATTTTGTCGTTCTTTTGACGTCCCGATATCGAAGTTCTTGGCGAATTGCTACCCTTCTTTTTGATTATTTTATTCTGATCTATGCATAACTAGCTCGCAGTATCTTGAGATTTTATATGCTTGGTTTGGGTTGATTGAGAACTCTTCAGTCCACCAGTGACCACGAGTGATGTAAATCGCTCGAAATGTCGGGTTTTAAAATAATAGTAATCTTTTCTCGGCAGTATTTTCAAACCAATACGACATAGGGTCCTTCAAGGAAAGAGCACACTCCTTCCCAAAAGGCCGGCAACGCATCTGCAGTTCCTCTAGTTTTGCGAAAGTTTATGAGCGGCGTTAATCGCTCCTTTAGGCGACTCGCTACTCGTATGCTCTTTCTTCTGTAAAAAAGTACTTCATTACATTTCCTGAAGTAAAAAAGGAAAACTTATGAGCATGTGAACGTTATGTCATTGCATAAAACTGATTACTTTTATTCTCATCCAATTACTTTAATTATGACCAAATCATCTCGATACAATTTCATAACTTAGCATCCTTTTAACCTCCTTATATTGAACCTTCTTATTAAATTACCTGTTGGTAGCGGTCTACAGCTGGTATTGCATTTTCTAAGTCTTTCTCGGACTAAAAAAAAGTCATCCTACAACTACTATTTTCATTTAAAATTACATTTGCTATGTAAATAAGAATAGCACGAACCGGTGCTCTATCAAAGGATTTAATTAATGTCCAAAAAAATCTGGCGCCGACGGGTGACGGCCAACAAAAATGCCAAGTGGCAAAAAATATGACACAAGCAATCGCGCTCCGGCGATTCAGTGATGGTATCGATTGTCAGCAATTCAATTAACATACCGCCCATCCTCGCATAAATGTCGACTGTTACTGTTACGGACTGTTACGGGGTAAAGTTTAATAGAAAGGATGCATAAAAAGGCTGTGATTACTTAACCCACATCCGGTATTTGGGCCACAAGGCGGCATATGGTTATGCTCGCTTAACCCTTTGGCCCCGTTATACGCAATTATCAAAGAACAGTTGCGCCATATGAATAATAGAACGTTTTTTTGTTATCCCCAAATTAGTTTAGTGAGTACGCCAGGTGATCTTTTTTATTTTGTTATCGTAAATGTTTTGGTTTCTGATTCAATCAGTATACTTTTTTAAAATTAAAATGAAACTTTTTTGATCGTAAAGTAATAATACTGCGAATTACTCGTATGAAGTCTGTTTTAAGTATTCTGATACATACCATAATTTACACTTAAGGAGGCTTTCATGAAAAATCAGTAAATCGGTAAAGTGCATTAGTTATACACTTATCGATAAACTTGTCGACAAATAAAATCAACAACTTGTTTATGTTAAAAAGTAACTAAAAATGCTGCTACTTTTTTATCATTTTATTAAACAATTTTGACATTGAAAAAAGCTATAAAAGCTATTCGCAATTGTTAAAAATTATAAATCAAAACTAATATTATTTATATTAAAATCAAAGAATACTTACCTAGTATTTTTGTATACGAAGAATTGTTTAGAAATAACCTCAAAGTGCCAACTATAAAGTAAGAAAATAGGATGAAAATAAATTATGGGATTCATTTTCACTTTTATCCATATACATGTAGTGAATAGCGAGAGAGCAGTGTTAGCCGGCGGTGTATCGGCGATTCCTGGAACCGCACGCTTTCCACGGCCTCGGCGGCGGTGCACTTCATCTTCCAGAGGAAATACATGCGGGTTCGTTGCACTTACAAACTCATAACCCCCTTTCTAAAGCACCGATCCAATTATGTGCACTTTCGCAAGCCACTACTGTCACTCGCCTAGATACGGATAGGAAACTCGTCGCGATGCGCTTGCGCACCTGCCGATATGTCACTGTACTACGCTTAGTGCTGCTTCTTGCGACACCGCAATACTCGTTGATTTCATTGCAATTATTATAAGTGACAACTGACACTTAAAAATTATTGTCACTTAAGCAAATAAAATTGTCACTTAACAAGCAGCTTGAAGTTATTAAAATTTTGTAGTCTATGTTGATCACGTACAAATGTCTGAAAATTATTTATTTATAAATTATTTGATGTATGTAACATCAAAGCTGAAAGTAAAAAGTGTTTGAGTAGGTGCATAAATAAATGTTAGTTAAGAGTTCGCATAACTTTGTAATAAATAAAACATTAACTACTGTCATAAAATCGTTTACTTTCGGCTTTGTATTGTACAAGGGCCAAAGGTACGTAATTCACTTTCCAGTTTTTGTAACGTCATAAAATTGCGTCAGTTGCCCATTTTATTGTTCTATTGCAAATACACTAAACTGCTAAAAGAGTTTAAAATATAGTGCGGCTTCTTGCAAACTTTTTTTTAGGTTATTTGTTCTATATTTCGAAATAAATATTGTCATAAGTGAATAAACTAATTTCATTTGAAGGTCCTGAAATTGCCATGGGTTTGGCTAATTTGACGCACCAAGGTTAAATTCAAACATTTCATATTATAATGAAATATTAAACCAATTATTATTTAAATAAATATCAATAAGCTTAATCGTTCCGCCCACTGCATTACTTGAAACATGTTTTTTTACTTATAGTTACATCCATCAAGGTAAATTATCTGGCATGTATCAAATGTACCTTAACCACAACACTAGCATAAAAAGTATCGACACTATTTGCAGAATATCACGTCAACGCTTCAGTAATACGTCATTCAATCAAGAAGTTCTTGAAACGGCCGAAAATAACATTTCTAAGCGGCGCAGTCTTAATTTTTCACGTTTCAAGTGAGATACACAAGAGTTTTTCAGCCGGAATTAACAAGCGTGACACGCGCCATTGAAATCGAGAGAGGCTAACGAACCCGGTTGCTATGCCGGTTATAATTACTTAACCTCGGCTATCTAAAGTCAAGTTGCTAGATCTATGCTGCCGGAGACTCTTTCCCAAGAAATTTATTTATGAAATATTTTTAATTTTAAATAACAAATATTCTCTCTACGATTTTGGGCTTATTATGTTACTGCCGCGGTTATAGAGACGCATACGCAAATGAAGAACTAAATTTTATAAATAAAGGGTACCAAAGATGTTACGCTAAAATTCGTAAACTACTTTTTCTCAACTAACCTTATAGCAGTAGCGTTTGCCAGCCACTTTATACTAATTCACTTTAATTTATTACACGATTTCTGCAAAATTACAACATCACATGAAAATATAAAATAATGGCCGTCTTCTATAATAAATTATGTTTGTTTATTTATAAAGCCTAGATCTTTATTTAGAACAGCTTATAGATAGCTTAGTTGGTGTGCATTTGACTTATAATATGTTGGAGGTTGGATTATCAGAGAGTTTTCTATTTTTAGTTATTCGATATCTGATACACAAATAATATAATACGTTCTTAGTGCAAGGGAATATATTTTATCAGCATCCCATCTACAAAGAGAAATACATTGTTCATGAAAACAGAATATTTATTTCAATTCTGATTACATTTTCTACAAAACCAGTGTACGAAAAATGATAATGTGTACTGATACTACATGTTGTTTTAAATAAATAGAAATATCTAAGGTATGCGTATTTTATTTAAGTCGTATAATTGTGCGTACGCTTATTGCATTAATGACTGGTAACGTATTTACAATAAATAATGTCTTGCAGCTAATTTTATGGGGTTGTAACACATAGAAGCTAGATTAGACAAGGCAGGTTTGTCATGACTGATTGCAGAGAAAGAAACGGTGGGGATAAGAGTGCATCGGCACACTTACCTACTGCGTGCAGCGAAACTGCAGCGAGCGTCCACAGCTTCCGACACCACCAGTTAACGTAGACCCGCCCCGCCCCGCGCGCATTAGTCTATCAACTAGGCCTAAGAGGAAAGTAGTTACGTTACGCAGACCCAGTTGCGATGGTAACGTTACAAACCATTGACGCTTTGGAAAAGTGGAATGACGTCCTCACCACGATGAGGTTTTCACTCATTGACACGCAAAAACATAAATTAGTAATAATAAAGTACCTTCGCTTATCTGTTCTCGACTTTACTATCTCTTGTCTCAAAGATTCTAGATCCGATCTCCAATATTGAAATTTAGGTTGACATTAAATTTGCAATGAATAAAATTAATGATTCAAATATCATTTTAAAGTATATATTTAATATGTTTTTGCTTGTAGAAAATTTTATTACAGTCTAAAATTAATTTCATAGAAAATAAATATATAAATAAACGTTTTGGTAATTGAAGTGAGTTGGAAATGATTCCATAATAAATAAAAAATAATAAATTTATGAAGATTTATCTCCTTTATTTTATCGGTATATTTTAAATATGACCGTTTAAACTCTGTTTATACAAAATTACTGGTCAAAGCAACTGGCCGATAAGAAATGTATTAGTTAAATTTTTTCTTTCTCTGTTAAATTTGCAAGTTGTGTTTTTTATTGCCAATTATTACATTCGTTCATTTTTCCACAGCTACCAAACGTGAAAATGGTGTTTTGTATTTTATTTCATAGGTAAATTAATAAAAACTGTACAATCAAGCAAAACTGTTATTTTATTCAATTAAAAGTTAAACAAATGAAAAATAAAAACATTTAGGTCATAAAAACTAAAGGATATACTTCATCATCTCAGCCTATAGTCGTCCACTGCTGGACGTAGGTCTCTTCCATTGATCACCACAAAGATCGGGCCTTCCCCGCCCTCATCCAGTGTACTCCCCACCTTGTAAATCATATCTTGCAAAGATTTACTTGCAAAGATTGTAATTAAATTTAAAATAAAACATTATATCGTTTTTGTATACTATAAACAGAAAATATTTGATTGTTGATGCCGATACAATTAAAAGTACTGGTTCGGTTTTACAAATTCTTTTCCTAATCGAAAGCTCAACCTAGCCTATATTTTACTTTTTTATTTGTCTGTCTGTCTATCCGCACAAAACCAGGGCATGTTGTTAATATATAATAAATCGAAATGCACTCGACACGGTCGCGGGGTCAGTAGTAGCGTCGCCGTATCGCCGTAGCAACAATCACTCTATTGTGACCAACTCCTCAGATCGTACGTAGCTGACGACCGATATTGTCTACGAAAAATTCTACGTTATTTATAAACTACAAGGAAAAGTTTCTTACAAAAATTAATATATTTATTGCCTTTTACATCAATTCAACTCACATTTGAATATTTAAGCGTCGGTTCTTAGAATCGTTAGCATTTACGTTTAAAATACGAATAATTTACTTTTGGCTATTTGTATAACAATAGAAAAAGATCTATTCATAATACTACAGAGAATGAACAATAGACAAAAATTATTTATCGAATTGGGGGAGACACAGACAATAAGTAAGATTCGTGTTTTATCTATCTTGACAATTGACAAGAGATACCGTATACCAACAATTACATAACCGAGATTAAGACAATCCAATTTTACTAAATACTTAGAAGAAAATTTGATTTCACTCACATATTTTTAATTACTTATCTTCTGTAAATGATTTTTGTTTCAACGATGTTTATTGACACTAAGTGTACTATATATTATACTTCGTAAAAAATAAGTACCGAAGAATAGAATAACCTTGCTTGGTCAACGAAAATTATAGATATATTTGTTATAAAAAATCCCTTCCGCGTTAATTACGACTATAAGTAAGAAAGAAAAATCATAATCGCCATAAAAAAGTAAGATCGTGCAGTGCAAACGTAATTGTAACGTTTTAGCGTTGTGTGTTTAGCCTGAATTCAATTCTCAATGTGTGGTCAGCAGCACATCGAGATGTAGGAGCCGCTGGTGTAGGCGAGTGGCAGTGTAGTGAGTAGTATACCGTGAGGTGACAATGAAAGTACGTCGCGTTTCTCGCTTGCTTTCGGAATAAGGCCAGCCGCGTTCAACGGCCCCGCGCGCCGTTAGCGCCGGTCGACTCGAGCTGACAGACTCACTATTAACTTGGACACTTTTATCTACCCACGATTATTCTAATGATAAACACGAACAAAAACTTTATTATTCAATACGATAGGAAATACTCTCGTTAAGCTAAATTGATTGACTCCAATATTTTAAGTAACAAAAAAATTTTGAATACAAAAACTTAAAAAGGATTTCGTACAGTGAAGTTAAAAATTCAGGTGAATCTTGTTGGAACAGCTTATTTTGTTTGTAAGTTCATTTGAAATGAGTTGAAACGAATGCATTACAATAAATTAGCTCGATTGCGCATTTGTTGTTTCACATACAATTCCCTGAAATCATAGCATCATGTAGGAAAATCCAAAACCCGCAATCGCCGTAGAAAGTAATAACGGTGTAAGCGAATACGTGTGCGCAGACGCAGCGGCGTGATTCACGAAACTTCGATGCCACGGTGACATAATAAACTCAATTAACATTTCTTCGCCGTGACGACTCAAACCCCTTTCTTAATTCTTACTCACGCTGTTTACTAGTCGACTCATTGCCGTCTGAGAACTAAGTTGATCGATTAAAGATTGCCATTTTAAATTAATTTACTAATTACGCATGAAATTACCTCCTATTTACAATTACATCAAATTTTATAAACAGTAAAATACATCTCCCTGCCCTTTTCCTACTTGCGTAGGGTCGGCACAGTATGTACTACTCTTCCATATATCCTGGACTCTACTGTAGTCCATACTGTAACTGGTTTTGACTATAGTTTTACGGCCGGCCGCCTGCCTGACGCCAACCCTCCTTGGGAAATATAAGGTATTTAATATGACATTATAAAATAGCATAAAATACACTAAATTTGAATTGAATTGATTAGATTGATTCTTCCAGAAGTTGAGGGTTCTGCTGTAGCCTGCGCTCGAAGTTCAAGTGCTAATATTATATATTGATTTGTTTCACAGAAGATGTAAGCAGTCCAACATCAGACTTGGGTTCAATGGGTATACCAATATGTACGTACACCACCAATTTTGTTTTCCACACATAACTTTTGTAGTAAATCATTATCAAATAACAAAGATTTATAAAATTTAAATAAATTAATTTAAAAATATTTAAGACAGTAAAATACAAGGAGACATATTTAAAATCAGTGTTATATCTAAATGTCCAAATCTGTTATTAATACAGCTGTATGTATGATTAAGTAGATTTGAAAAGACAATTACTAAAATACCGTAATACTATTAGTTTTGATGTGATAGTATTGACATGAGAAGTGTAGCAACGATATGATATCCTGATTAAGCATTCTGATATAAAAAGACCGTAACACTTACACGTATTGTAAATGCTCGGATATGCTAACATTTGACATTCAATTTTCCTCAAAACGTTTCATGTGATCATGGGGTAATGTTAGTCTGCACAAGCATGTCGATTGCAGCAGCTTTCCGGTAATGTAACAGTGTCGTGGCTGTAAGAATTCTGCTAGAGGTTCGTTGAACTTTCGCGAGTGGCGGGCGGCGGGCGGCGGGGCAGCGCGGCGGGGGCTGCACTGGGTCACACGCGGCCGTCGGCATACTTACCTTGACTTGGCGCGCTCTAACACCGCCCCATAGAAAACTAGGCGACACCCTGTTTCACGTTTTCTCGCTATTATTTTTACGTAAGCATCATTATGCCAATATCTTTGAGGTCATCATAAATTGAAATATTAAATAACACGTATACGTGCATAAAACAAGTTAACAACTGTGCTCTATGGCTCTTTGGTCCTATGGTTTATGCATAGGATTTATCTTCACATGCACTACAAATGTTGACCAAACGAATCGAATAATCAATCGAATCGGATAAAAATAGTATTTTGTTTGATTTATATTCCTAATTCAGAGTCTAATACCAAATATCAGGTCTATTAGAAACTTATTTTCCTTTTTATTGGAATGCAACAAAAGTAAAGACCGAGGTATATTATGTTAAAACATTGAATTTTTATCACATTTACCAAATTATTTATTCTCTAGTTCTGTGATACTAGAGAATAAAAATCTTTTCACAATTTTCCAATGTTAGTCGCCCATCCATGCTCTATTCATAGATCCCGCAGCATAGCACTGCAATTTTCTCCAAGTTCCAAAGATCTTGTTGTCTAGCGTTATGAAGCAGTACATATTACATGATATTGTATTGAATATCGTTTATCACTTTTCTTCCATGGCTGTTGTTAATGTATACAAGCTTTCCGAACATGATTTTTAAGTTTACTTCACCAGCTATATTAGTTTTCTTGTTTCCGGCAATACACAACATTCAATGACAATATAACCTATATACATTTTTGAAATCTACTTGAAGTGTAGGTAACTGGAATATGTTCAAAATTTAACTATAGATGAACATTTGGGGTCGACAAAAAGGTATCAATACTTTTAGGAAAATTCTATTACCTAAGGGATATTGTAGATAGACCCTATTATTAATTATGGCGTTGGTGTGTATATGTCCTATCATGTTTTAAGTCATATTTATTTAATATTAAAAATCTACAATTTAGAATAATTAAAAGAATAGTGAGTAAAATAAAAATAAATAGTAAAATTAGTTCATTGGTATAGAATATGTAAAATTTTACCTATAGGACAGAAAGTTAAAGATAATTTTATAAAATTATTTCAGTGTGAAATATAAAATTAAAGCAAACAATAAATACTACAAAACGGGTTAGGGAGGGTAAATTTGTAGCAGTTAAGGCTATTAACTATTATGCACAAAGGTGTAATAATTATATAAGTACCAAAATTATATAACGTCATAGCATGGTTGATAATTGACTGTAGCTTACATGGAAAAAATCTGTTAAAATTAAATTAAATTAATATTTTCTGGCACAATAAATAATTTATTATGATTGTTATATATTTTACTGTATTTATCTTATTAATTTTTGTGTAATATTTTGAAAATAAATAAATAATTGTGTAAAATATATGTCGTGTTATCCAGTTTTTACAGGATGAATTCAGGGTAAACGTGAAGTATGCTACAAAAATATGTTTTTAAAGAAGAATGGACCCTACAAACACAAACCAAAGCTCACTATGCCTTGGTCAGCAGAAATAACAGAGACGGCAGCAAATATATAGATTTCTTACTTCAATCTTTTCCACATCAAATTTGGCCGTTTCTATGTCAATTTAATAGGTAAATGGATTTGATTGCTAAAAGGCTGAATATAATTTCCTGAAATCATAATTTAAAAATAAAAACCTATTTTGAATAATTTGTATTACCAAATATGACAAACCCACAACTTTAAAATAAAAAAACTATTATACTACTATATAAATATTATTCACTTCCACGAACTTTTTTTTATAGAATAAGGGAGGTAAACGAGCAGCGGGTCGCCTAACATTAAGTGAACTGACGCCCATGGACATCTGCAACACCAGAGGAACTGCAGATGCGTTGCCGCCCTTTAAGGAGGAAGTACACTCTCTGCTTGAAGGCCCCTAAGTCGTATCGGTTTGGAAATACCGCTGGGGACAG
>DWLR01000480.1:0-25186 GCA_018246295.1 Papilio alexanor hazarajatica
CCCCCCAATGATGTTATCAATGGGGGAGGCCTATGTCCAGCAGTGGACGATCATAGGCTGAGGTGGTGGTGGTGGTTAACGTGGTGAAATGGATTCTAGCTTTTAAAGCCATTTGTCACATATTTTATTTCTTTATTCAACTCAGTTATTGTTTATTTATAATGTTTACTTACTTACTAATTAATGAGGTTAGAAATTGCCTGACTATTCTCTATAATCTTCACTAATTTCTGCCTACCTAACATCAAAAAATGTTGAAGAATGAAGACCATGAAAGTTAACTCTATTAATAAAAAAAACTTACTAACGTGTCAACAATCAAGAGTTTCTATTTTTCCACACATGTTCAACGAGCAGTTTCGCTCCAGCCGAGAGCAATAAAATGTAACAAATTCCATCACACGATTTAAAAGCTGAACACGAGAACCCGTGGCACTAACTAGATCTAGGCTTTAGAAGCGGCAAAAATCGCTTCGCATGCAGAAATTTTCTAGCACACTCATACTGCGCCAGAAAGTCTACGCTCGTAGCTAAAATTGTGTTTACTTTTCACTTCAGAGCGCGGCGATGTCTTTGTGATTGTGATATTTTTGCTTAGTATAGTATTTGTTATCGATTTTTTTTTGTTTCATAGTTTATATTATCATAGATTTTGTTAAACGTGGTGGACTTAAGTGAGTAGATGGATCTATGTATATAGTGTTGTCATATCTACGGTGAACTAATATCCAATAGATTATCGGCATATGAATACAGATATTAAGAGAACTCGTAACCGACGAGCACATATGGATACATGAATGGATATAGGTAGCAGATTGCTAAGTTAATTAATAAATTAATCGTTGCGTTGTTCAATGTTAACACTTAATTTAAAATAACTATAAAACACTTAACAAAATTCGTCAATGCTTAATCGAAATGAGGACTGTAACGTGATTAATAACTAGATATACAAGCGTAATATAAATGCTTGCGGCCGAATGTTTCTACGTCCGAACATCTACGCATTCCGTCTATCAGATAACCAATCGATGCATTCCATCGAAGCTGCGAAGATGCGCAGAATGCTCCTGAATATTCATCATTGTGCATTATTAAATTAAATTTGATATTAGTGTGAGGATTATAAATGCGGATTGATGATAGAAGGACATTTTTTTTTGAACCAATATTTTGTAGCAAATATGGATTGGAAAAATAAATTGCATGTTCAGTTTTTTATTTACCTACGCCATGCAGCCATAGGTGCATGCCTCACTTACACCGCAATAACAAAACGATGACAAAGCAATACATTTTTAAACTTAAATTACTCTTTAGTTTGCTGTTAGAGATGATCATCGCAAGCATACATTCTAATAAATACATACAAATGCATGGTGAAGACTGCAGTTAACTTTGTGTGCAACCAAATCCGGCGCATTGTAACTTGGACCGAATCATTTACCGTTTCCGTACTAAAAGATACTCGAGAAGCGATTTACAGCGTAAACAATGTAAAACCAAATACTTTATGAGGCGTTTATTTGTGTACAGTCGGCACTCGCGCGTTAGCTAAGCTGTGAATCATTTTTACGCGCAGTTACGGTATCCTCGGCCCGGCCGTTAGCATGCACCAACTCATAAAGAACTGACGGAAAACAGCTTTTTACGATGCCGCAAATCAATTTTTCATGCAATGTATCAAAACATGAGGTGCTAAAAATCATTTTATACGATCGACCTGTATATATCTAGCTCTCGCGATCTTAAAATGAGTATCGAATTATTTATTTTTTTCTGTTTCCTTATTGTATTTTTATTCGGTCCCAATGAGTTAATAGAGAGTAACAATCATAATTAACCAAGACCTGAAAACGAGCATTTTAAAATAATAATTTTAAAACATCACGTCAGAAATTTCGTTTCAAATGGAAATAGAATCGAGGACCTGACCATAATCTATTTACAAAATCCTTAGCTATTCTGTATATACTTTTGATTTGATTAGAAATAAATATGCACTTTGTAGTTTTCTTTTTGCAAAATGTTCATTTTTGGTTTCCACTAATATTTACCGGGGTTTGCATCTGATCGTAATATAATGTTTAACTCAGGTT
This sequence comes from Papilio alexanor hazarajatica, assembly GCA_018246295.1. Taxonomy (NCBI): domain Eukaryota; kingdom Metazoa; phylum Arthropoda; class Insecta; order Lepidoptera; family Papilionidae; genus Papilio; species Papilio alexanor. Next base: position 2,103 of record DWLR01000480.1, read on the forward strand.
GTCAATTTTCGATATATCTTCTGAACCCAAGTTTCAATGATATATTTATATAATGATATAATGGCGATTTTTAGCTTTACAACATTTTTTTTGTTTTTTGACGAAAGTTCTGTGATAACAAACATAAAAAATACAAGCTAATTTAGAACTACCTCCTTTTACGAAGTCAGTTAAAAGTAACTAACAACAATGGTACAAGCCAAAGTATGATATTTTAATCCTCTGACCGTTAAAGTCTACCTCGTTAAGATGACCATATCATTATCATTGTAAGTAAGCTCTTTAAACTTAATGTACATCATAGATTCAAAGCATATAAGGTTCATTAACCATCGGACTTCTCGCAGTGTATTGTTACCTTGTTAATATACTATAATAATTTACACCATTTCATTGATTCAACAGTGTTTGCAACTGTGTACCTAAACTTCTGTTTTGCATTTGTTTTCGTTACGATCGTAGAATAATACTGCTTTCATTAAAGTAATGAGGTGGTCATATGTAGACAAAACTTACAACCGACCCTACCTTTTACTATATTTTGTTTGGGTGACTGTCACAGTAAAACTTCGCAAGCAGAGACGTCTAAGTACAGTAGAAAATAATTTTGCTTAGCCCTTTTTCATTTATTATTTGTGTACACTGTAACATCTATATTCTAGTCACAATGTACCCTTTTACGCCGGGAATTTCTCTTTTAACGGTGTATCTCACCTTTTCTTCCAGTCTTACCTACTTTTCGTAACTGCATAAGTTGCTTGTAATACACGCTGATAAAAATTTAATACGTTTTTATTAAAAATAATAAGTGTTACGCTGTCAGTTAAGTCACATTTAAATTCATTTCTTTTGAAGCATAAATACTCAACAAAAACGGCATCTTTACACGCCTAAATGTGTGCATAGTAAATCTTAAATGACATACACAATGGATTTTAATTCCCATAGGGGGCACAACAATTGCCTGAATCGTCAAAAGATACACTCTGCTATAAGGCAAGCACTTTAAACAACAAAGCATCTCAAGCTCTCGATTTTGAAGGGTATGTCGGTGAAAGACTAGCGAGGGTACCGGCCACTCCTCGATACTTAGAAATTCAGAGGGTTGATTATAAGTGGAGAGAGCGATGTGGTTTAATTTCATGTGTTGTATCTGTCGCATATAGCTTTTTAATTTTTCAATAACTTGAAGAGAAGCTCATCTTAAAACAATAAAATCCGCATAATCGCAAAACATCCGAATTTTTACATGACGAGTTTTAAAGTGAGCTTGTCAATTAATTTATTACTCTGATCCTGATTTATATTGTATAAAATGTCTTGTGCTTTTGACTTTTTACCTTCTTAAAATCAAGCCCCCCTTGATTCCCTTCAAGTAATGGGGTCGAGCCCAAATCATAATCCTAGATTTCGCCACTGTCATCAATTGGTAGGCGTCGTCTCGTAAGATAATAAATACAGTTACTTTCATCAAATTTAAAATCACAGCATATTTGGTCTATTGTGACTGCCGTTTGTTAAGTTTCTTGACATCCAATTTGATTTCACAATCATGTAGCAAACTGTTTCTGCTACATTAACCAATTAAGATAACGGTGGCTCTCGTAATCCATAGAAGCGCTGCTGAAAATTTAATTTAGAAATTTAGATTGTCCTTAGATTCCATCCCATTAAAGTAGGCGATTTTGATTTTAAGTTAATTTCACCAATTAATTTAAGAACCTACGTTACCTACGTTAATTTAGACATAAAAAGGACTGACAGGCTAAATTGCGAATAAACAGGACGTAAACATCCTTAATTATGACATCATAGTATTTGATATGATATGATAAATACCCTAAAATCTACCCTTGAAAACGTTTGGTTCAGCCATTCCTTTTCCCGCTTACGTCACAGGCAAAGATGTGACTTAAATTGCACTTGATATTTGACTGACCGGTTGACGCAGTGATAAGATACTTGCCTTTCACGCCGCTGGTCGTGGTTTCCCCCGATTACCTCACATAACAAACATTTGTTTGCATGAACATGTCTGTTTGTCTCGAGTCTGGATGTAATAAAGACCACCGGAGGAAGGAAAGTAGCGTCCTCTTCTTAGTACGGTGGAACATACTGAGATCGCCAACCCGACTGCCAAGCATGGCGAATATGGCACAACTCCCTCCAATGATGCGATCTGTGGGGGAGGCCTATGTCCAGCAGTGGACGTTCATAAGCTGAGGTAGTGGTGGCACTTGATACTTGAAACACTTTTATAAATAGAAGTAAATAAATATGTACAGAGTTAACTAATAAGAAGTAGTATTAACCCTCAACAGGTTCATCGACTTTTTAGAGCAAAAATACGTTCAAATACGTTTTACATAACAACGACTACAGATGCAAATGAAAGTTAACAATACCTCGGTATTATCGGAATAATACGAATATAAAAAGTTACGAGTTGTATAACAGTAACGATGTTTGAATAATGCGCCACCTGTTGGCCGGCGCCACGAGTTTATACGTTTACTTTAGATTTATTGTTATACTCGTTATGGGATTTGTAGAAATGCGTAACGGTAAATATTTCCCGCTAGTAAACACATCGTCTCTCTGTCATCTATTATTCGACGTCGACATTATTTTTGGTATAAGTGTATATATAGACTCTCGTTACTTATTCAAATATATGATGGATAAAGGATGAGCGAGTCTTTACGAGCGAAATTAGAATTTTTCAGTTTCTAAAACTTTTTTTTCTTTTCTTTCTCTTTTTGTTCACACCAGTATTATTTAATGTGGTGGTCCTTCCTCATTAGACCAGTCGTATCAGTGACTTTAGGTAGCAAGGTTAGGCATAGAGGTCTCTGTGTGTATATTATATTATATGTCTATGTATACTCGTATATCTGTCTCTATGCCGTCAACTATGAATTTGATTTATTATTTTTACTATATACTCATATAGTTAGACTTGAAAGGGACTTTGTCAATCAAAAGTAAGAAATAGCATTATATAAATATAATATAAAACGCACTTATGCGATAAAGTAGACATGAAGCTTATTCGTATAAAAATAAATTACAATGCGGCATACTCGTAAAATCGCCCAGACGCGTCTGGGTTTAGTCAGCGATCAAACGCGAGTTTACGGTAACTATGTTTTTAGTTCTCATTATTACAATTGCGTGAAACGCGCCGGAATGTGGCGGAAGCGTTGCTTTGTCGTATAAATAGATCGATGTATTGTGTATGAACACCGAAAACTAGTAAAGCAATACCAGTGTTTGGGCTGTCGTAGCAAACCCTGAGGTTTGCTACGACAGATTGGATAGTTGTGATTCTCCAAGTGTCAAGCTGAAATTGCTAAGGTTGTCATAATTTAATTCGTTATTATTTCACATGGCCTATATTTTCTATTCTTATTTTTCATGGTGAAAGTATTCTTTACACGTTTAATTTAAGCATATACACAATACACCATTAAATCTTAAAACAGTTATTTTGTTTCTTAATCATTGTTTATATTTTTCTACTTTTGTCACCACATAACAATATGTTGTAGTTTGTATCTCACTGCAATCCTTGTAAAATTGACATATGAGACTACGTTAAATTACAGTCAGTTAAAAATATTTTAAGTGAACCCCGTTTATCACTTTAAATTATTACAATATTATTTGTATACTGGTAGATATATTTTTTAACATATATATATCTTTATTTTATTTCCGCTACGGAAAAATGTTAAAATGCACTTAAACTATCTACAATACGTTTATGACACCTTTTACAGTCAGAACATTTCATATACTTCATCTTCCCCTAGAACCATTTTACTACCAATGATGCGAAGCCATGAAATGAGTATAGGAAGCCAGAACTATACGAAAGCATTTCGAAACACGATACTTTACTCTTTCATTAGTAGCCTACGTTACTGAGCTAATACTAGGTTTTCAAATATTTATTCGCATTATAATGTATTGAAACGAGTAACTGTTAATTTAAAAAAACTATGTGATTATAACCATTTGTCACATTTTTATATTATCTATTTCTGGATACTCCGGTTATCATTCGATTCTTTACTTATCGTAATCTGTCAAGCTGTTTAGGCTACAAGAGATCTCAATTGAACGGAAATCGTACTCGTACATGCGAAAATTATAACGCTCCATCCGTCGTATCAACTTGTAATCTGAGCAAACTTAAGACAGTTTGTGTAAACCCTTATTTAATACGAATTCAAACAATGTCAGGCAACGTCAATATTCCGAGAGGTATTATGCAAACGGAGCTCTAAGTCTGTGACCCAATTACCAGTTCAAAGTTAGCCGCCTATCTAACGGCTTTTGAATTACCAAACCCAAGGCTAAAATGGTTATTAAATTCTAATTGAGCTAAGTAGTAAATATGGAGTGTTTTATCACACCGAAAAACACATTTAAAAACGATTTATTCAAAAGTGCTTAGTTACTACTAATGACGTTCATGTTATATATTTGTTCAGCAGATTTACGAGTATTTCTTTCGTAGTTACTAAATGATACTTGGTAATTGAAAATGTTTAATATTAAATTATATTTAATGTATTAATGCTTCATCATTATAATTATTTACATATTTATGCGAATACTAAACAATTTTATGGTTTTTATTGCGTTTAATTAAAAATAAATTAGTTTAATATCAATGCGTCATAATGAACTATATTTTATGAGTGTTAGATCTCCCATGAAGGATCTAAACAGGTCCCTTATTTTGGTCGAAAATCAGAAACTTTCATACAGTTATCGGAACGCCTGAGGCCTAAAATGTTGTTTTAAAACATCGATATTTTAATTTTCAATGAGTATTTCAACATTGTATACAACATATCAGCAACACATTGAATGTTCGTAAGCCAGCTTATCAACCAGAATCTTGTATTATTTAAAATGGTTTGAATTTAACAAATCCTTTGATCTCTAATAATAATTTATCTCATATTATTCTAACTGGTTTTCGTCTTAAGACATGAAACAGCTTTGCCTTCGAACTAAACGCAATATAAGACGTTCTGAATTGGGATGTAATTTCTTAAACGTACATTTCAAAATATGTTTTGTTAACTGTGTTATATAAATCACTACAAGGGGAAAGCCATATATAAATTATAATACTAATATATATATAATCAAAGCAAAACAGAACTTAGTTTCTCTGTAAGAAAAGATTTATTATGTTAATTTGCAAGTTTTACATAAATTAAATAAGCAGTCTGAATACCTAAACTGTAACAAACTTAACCTGTTAGAAAAGAAATGACATTTAATGTTATTAATCACAATATCGATTCCTTAATCACAATTAGCTTATTTCTTAGCTTTCTATTAACAAAAATAAACGATATTATCTTTAATAAATTGCATTTTCATGACATCATTTATATTTTAAAATCCATCTACATATGTATGTACGTTCCGTTCTATCACTACGCCACTTAATGCGCGGTTATAATTAAATTAAGGAAAATGTACATATATTTAATTTATGGAGTGCGGTTAATTTCAATAATCTTGACATGATGGTATGATGGTAAAAGTTTTTAACGAAGGCAACATTTCTAGTGTAATTCGAATAGAACAACAGGCGAAGTAACACGATCCTGCGAAATAACAGCATGAATTAGAGGTTATAATTTATTATTATACATAATTTGAAGGTTCATATAACGTCCTGCGAGTGAGATATTCTAAGGTACAATTCCCATATTCCTCTTTTCTTCTCTCTATCTTCATAGAACTAACAACGCAAGTCTTTTATTTGTTGCAGATATTTATGGGTGGCACATGAGAAAAAATTTACACGATATATCGTGTAGTAATACACGAGTTAAATTTGTTAAGTTAAATTAGGTCTTGGTGGAGTTGAAATATTAAAACTCAATTTTTTTTTAATTCCAGGGTCACAATGAAACTTGTCCAGCTGCATCAATCAACGAAATCAGTTGAAAGAAGCCACACTATGAGCAAAAACAAATGGAAGTGCGCCTTTCTAAAATACTCGTACTTTCTAGATTAAAACGCGGATATTATTACAAAAGCGTAAATAAAATTAGCATCAAGATGTCGTAATAGAATATAAGGATAAATATATCGAACTTGTAAACGAAACAAAAAGTGTTTTTCGGAATAATGGTGGAGTAAAGATCGAAATAGTGATGGGGTGTGGCCAAAGCAAAATTAATCTTTACCCTAGGCGCAATAAGAATGGCGGGAAAGGGAATAGTGCCAAAAAATCGGGTAAGTTGCATTTATTAATTTAACTCGTAAATATAATTATATTTGTTACCACTCATGTTGTATTTATTTGTCACAATCTTAAAAGTAATCAACTCAGCGACTACTTTATCAAAGCCTCTACTGACAGCGTTTCTCCAACTTTTGTTCTTGATTCACACGATTTGCAAACTCAAACTCGATCTTAAATAATAGGTTCTCAATCGGCGCTATCAATTAATATGTCCTTACAAACTAATAATATAGACATTTATGAGTTGTATATTACACTAGCCGAAAAGGCATGCTTTGCAATGGCATGTAGAGTGAAAAAAAAAACAAAATAATATTTAAGCACAGTGCAAAAAGTTACATTAAAAACGAAAAACACTTTTTAAATTTGTATAGACAGATTTTTTTTTTTTGGGACAAAAGCTAGATACACAAATGTATAGGGATAATTTTATATAGAGTAAAATCCCGGGATTGAAAAATATCTATTAAAGCTTATTATTATGTACCAATAAAAGGAACAAGTGGGAGGTTAAAAACAAAAGTAAAAAACACGGTAAAAAACACATGATTAATACGTGTTTTGAAATATTCATAGCGAGCCTGGAAACCTGGAATGGGGATCCTTATACAGCACTTCGCGCAACGCAGCTTGCTCGTTTGAGCTTCTCCCAAAACTGTACACATTAAAGCCTCCGTATAAGTACTTTATACAGTTATTAACTTATTTCTGTTTATATTCTATTCTATTTAACTGCTAAAAAGTTACGTTATATATTCTGTTAATATTAATAAAGGAAAAAATATATACTAGGTACATATATCAGTGCTTTAATAGCCATAGCAGTTTAACGCTTATAAAAATATTATTATTTACATACCGTACGTACTAAATGCGAATAAGGATTTCTACGTTTACATGTATAATATCCAAATACTCGAATGCCGAAGATAAAAATTCATTGAAGGAATTTTTATCTTCAGAAGAAAGGGAAGAAAAGAAAAGAAAAGGAAATTCAAGGAAGAATACACCAGAATTCTATGGATACTAATCGAAATTAATAAGTCTAGATAATAATAATAATATTCAAGGACATTATTCACACACGGCCATCTGATCCCAAACTAAGCAGAGCTTGTACTATAGAAACCGGATAACTGAAATACTACATATATTAATACTTTTCTTTTTTGAATACATACATATATAGATAATTAAACCCAGACACAGGACAAACAGACATTTTCATGCACACAAATGTTCGTCCTGGGTGGAAATCGAACCCACGACCTGCGGCGTGAGAGACAAGTATCTTACCACTGCGCCAACCGGTCAATCAATTTCAGGATTTGATTACTTATTCAAATAATTTGATATAAAAATTCTGTCCTTTTAACCCTTTTACGCGTGATCCGCGTCTGAGATAAGCGGAGCATGGCACCTCATATATCTGACGTCATGTATACAGATGGCCCGCTTTCTTATTCCGCCCTCATCTCGCCCGCCTGCCTGTTTACCATTCCATTGGAATACATCTTGTCGACATTAGAGAAAACGTCGTTCTGTGTAACGAGTTGGGTTGATATTGAAAATGCATAACTTTTGAGACTATTTAAGGTGTATGGAGGAAAAATTTTATGGTTTATTATAACCCAAAGAAATAAACAATTGAAACAAAATGAGGCGCCGATAGCCTAATGGCTTAGGTACAGATAACGGACTACCGATCATGAGGTCGTCGTGAGTTCGAATCCCGCCCGCCATTCGACTATTATCGCTTCCCATATCCTAGCACAAGCGTTTAAGTTTAGTTGGAATGGAAAAAATCCCAAAACAATGAAGAACAATTCCTTTCACTTTAGAGATCCAAGTAACTGCACAATTCTTTAAAAAAAAAAAACATTTGCAGTAAACTAGCCTCGGTTCCGGCATAAGGTGATAAAATGTATTTCTCGCTTCTATATCACCTAGATACTACTAAACTCGAATTGTTGTCAATTTCTGTCTACCATATATCGAAATTCGGACGGAGTTAACTACTAAAAGTTACCTTAAATTCCATGTTTATCGAAACCACCATAGCACATAATCTTAGTACAGGATACATCTAGTTAATGTTTAATATTCTTTTAACATTACCTAAGACCTTAATTTCCCCTCTGAATACCCACGGTTCGCGGAAATAAGCTCGTTTGTAATGCTCGTAAATGTGCACGCATGTGAATTTCTCCCATCCATACGTCGTCCTTATTTAATTTGCCGGCTACATTGAAGTAATTTATACTCGTATTAAGTTAATAATAAAATGTAATCTAAAAGGAAATCGACAAAGAATGTATTTAACACTGTACTAATATATATTGAGGGAAGATTTCCTTGTAATGAAACTATAGATTTCTTTCACTCTTGCAAAGCAAAGTAACTCCATAATTAACGTAAGCTTCACCAGAAGATGAAATGTAATAAAGTTCGATTTGTATTTGATTCGAATAATAATTGCAATCCGCAAATCAATCGTAAGCGTTCTAAATTTTGTATAATAACGACATCTATTAACATAGTTTGGCATCACATTTTATCTTCACATAATATTTTACTTGAAGGCCCAAAAAAGCCGGCCGACTCGGGCGAAACGGCCGTGAAATCGTTCTATGAAGTGCGTCACGATTGTTATGGACCGAGAACAAAGGGAACCTCCCGAAATTACGTCCTAACTTCACCCAGGGAATACTAAGCTCGGAGATGATATTTCTCAATGTTTTTATCACACCGTTGTGAGCCTTTTGAATCTTGTTTATAAAACGCAACACATTTCATACTTTATTATTAGAATTGTGTGAAATAACACTTTCATTGTATTACCTTTCTAGGGTAAAAGTGCACTTAGAGTATAAAATGCCGAGACAGGAAAGAAATTCTCTTGATAAAATGCGATGTGATCTACCCTTGGGAAACTGTGCTTCTCGGGTCTGTAACATACAAATTTATGTGTTACCCTGCATTGTTACTCATGAATTTTAAACGTAACCCAGTACTATGGTTCATGAGATTAGCAATTTGCCTAGAAACGGTTTTTCCCCTTCAGCTTTGTTTTTTTTTTGTAATATTATTGCTTAAGGGATTTACTTAACGATTTTTCCTTATAGAATACGGTAGCGTTTTATAAAAATTATGTGATATATATGTAATAAACTTATTTTAACAAAACAAAGACTCTTAATATCTATAATTCTTCCCTTTTAAGGAATAAAATATATAAAAAAAGCTTTATTTACAATATCTGTTGCCATGATAATGTTGACAATAACTTTTTGACACATGTTAGCTGTTACCTAAATTAATATTCTCGGAATCGAATTACAAAAAAGCTTGCGAAGCCGCGAGCAACACCTAAAGCTTTATTTGTAATTGACAGACATTTACAGCTATGCTGCGTCTCTATACAAAGTCACACACCGAACTGACTGTCGACTGACTGACCAATATGTTAATTTCTGTATATCTTCGGGCCCAAGGTGCAATGATATTAAAAATGTAATGACCACGTGCGAATGTCGAAAAAAATTTGAAATCGCATCGTAAATGATGAAGTTCTGCGGTAGCAAATTTAAAAAATACAACTGAATTGCGAACCTTCACCTTTTTTAAAGTCGATTATATAAGATAATAAAGGCTATAAGAATATATATTAGAATAGACTATCCACTGGTTTTTTTTATGTAATTGAGTTATGATGGATAGTTTTAGGCAACTTAAATCGTCTAAATGTGTGATCGCTCCACTATGATTAAAAGTTATTTTTCAATGTGTTTCAATATTAATACATAAATTAGTCACAAAAAGATAAACGTGCAAAATAAGACCTTATTTTGACAATAAAGGAACACCAATACATCAGGAGCCACATGCGCCCGACTTGGTAATCATATTTCAAATCGAGAGAGTAATGTCTTAACATAATCCACTACACTGAACGATTTTCCGGAACGTTACATATTCGTGGGTGTATTTCATTTTTGCCATTGAGACTTGTACTTTGAGATATTTGCTAAACAATTCCAAGCATATTCTCCGAAGAGTTGCTGTAGCCTTGAGGTTGAGTGGTCCATCTTATTTTTTTTTTCTTCTTCTAAAATCTCAGAATTACTATCCTTAAATCTTCGTTTTAATGCTTGATGCGCTCAAAGAAGACAGGCGTGAAGTATTCTGCGTTTCGTCTGAGAAGTGAGGAGCCGGGGGCCTAAGTTTAGATTTACGGGTAAGGGGATGAATAGAAGAAAGGAAATGTCAGTATTTCCGTCTACCCCTCCTCTGTCTAGTAAATGGAGGCAAAGAATCTGCAACTCGCAAGTGCTTGTTACAGATGTCTATGGGTAGCGATCACTTGTTCGTTCGTAGTGTTCGCTTTATCGTTTAATATATAATCTCTATCCCCCCTTCCAATGCGATATAATCCAAAGCGACACAAGTTACTAGGTCAAGTGTATATTTCAATAATCAATATCATTTTGCTATTTGCTATTTGAACGAACTGTCAAGAATAAAAACTACGTGTTATTTGAAATTTACCGTAATAACTATTACGAGGCATGCCTTTTTAGTTTTGTCGTGTAAAGAAAAATACACAACTAGAACCTTATAGTACTTTTTATTGTTTTTCAAAGTATTCACCACGTAGCTTAATACACTTTTCCATTCGCTCAAACCAGTTATTATAACATTTATTCCACTCTAAGGTGGGGGTGTTCAAAATGGCTGATTTGAAAGCGTCGACTGCTTCTTCACCGGACTGGAACCTTTGACTAAGAAGACTTTTCTTAATTTTAGGAAATGTAAAGAAATCGTTAGGGCTTAGGTCAGGACTGTATGGAGAATGGTCAAGAATTTCTACTTTTTCCTGCTTCAAATACTCAATCGTTTGACGAGCGCTGTGTGACCTTGCGTTGTCGTGGTGCAGGATGATGCGTCGCTTTGAGTTAGATTTTCGAAGTTCGGCGATGACTTGTGGTAAACATATTGTGGTATACCACTCTGCGTTAACCGTTCTACGATCTTCAAGTGCAATAGTGGCAACATGGCCGGTTTTTCCAACGAACGTGGTCACCATCTTCTTTGAAGTGCTTCGAGAACGAACAACTTTAGTCGGCTTAGGCTCGTCTTGAAAGATCCAGATTATATATATTGTTGTTTGGAATCAGGATCGTAGGCATAGATCCAAGATTCGTCACCACTGATGATGTCATAGACGTGATTTGACTCTCCTCGGTTGAACCTTTGCAGAGTTTTCTTACACCATCTGACGCGGGCCGCCTTGTGATCGTCGGAAAGCAGATGCGGTATCCAACGGCAAACTAGCTTTCTCACACCAAGCGCTTCATGCAAGATCTTCTGAATGGTTGTCCCTGAGATGCGTAATAGAGCCTCTATCTCTCAATACATGACAATCTTCGAGAATTAGTTGTCTCACAGTAATGATGTTACCTTCAGTGAAGGCGGATTTTAGGCGTCTTTCGCGAGATTTGTCACTAACACTAGTATGTCCACGCTGGAATTCTAAATACCAGCGTTCGACAGTCCGCAAACATGGGGCTTCATCACTGAACACAGATGTTAGCTCTTCAAAACACTGAAGCCGTGTCAGGCCTCTACTAAAGCTGTAGAAAATTATTGCACGACCTGCACGACCTTAAAATCCTTAGAAAGATTCATTTTCGTACGTAACCTGACAGATTCCAATCGACGCTGTGACTAAACAATAGCATTAATCCTAATACTTTCAACTGTTTTGAGATTCAAAATTTAAACACATTCGAATATAGAACAGTTCCAAATTCAAAATTGCCGGGAAATATGGAAACGACGGAACTTAAAGGCATGCCTCGTATAAGTAATATCACTAACATAAAGAAGCAATTACCCCTATTCGTTTAAATTTAATAAAAATCACAAGCAATCTGTACCTTTAATTAAAAATGGTAAAACAACATTACCACTTACAAAAGATTGTGATTTTATTTTCCCTTAAAAAAGTTTCGTTTAAAAATAATAAGCGACTGCAACAATTTTAATTGAGAGCTTCGTCGTAAACGTTTATGAACATTCGCCAACTTTCCACTTTGAAGGGAAAACTGTTTCAACAAAAAAAAAGTAAATTACCGTTTTTGTTGTCGTGTTATTCTTGAAACCCGTGTTGAATAAACTATAGTCAGTTCGTCCACTCTTTTTATAATTTAATACGTAGTCGGGTGAAATTTTAGGTCAATTTAGAGAGAAGTTCACTTTTTTAAAAAAAAAAAACTTTTTTCATGAGTTTTTTTATTGTTTTAACGAATTTAAATATATTCATTTTCGTTGTTAGTATTATAAGAAAAAACCTCGGAAGTAGAACGACAATGTGAATATATGACTACAATCTTTTGAAAAGAAAATTTTTTCTTAATACGGTGGAACATACTGCGATCGCCAACCCTTGGCAGGCGTGGCGATTATGGCAAATTTCCCCCCAGTGATGCAATCAATGGGGGAGGCCTATGTCCAGCAGTGGACGATCATAGGCTGCGATGGTGGTGGTGGTGGATAAGAAAAATTGGTAAATAATATGCTGCAATCTTGTAAGATAAAGAAAAACTTCTCGTATGAGCATAGTTTTTATCAGTTTTTATTTCGTCTAACATAATCTATTCATAATTATTACAAAATAAGCATATTTATAGTTTCACATGTGTTATTTTTTATGTTCGTGTTCATCACAAAGCAGGCAAAGTCGCAGGCATCGGCTAGTAATAGATAAACCTACAGAGATTACTCATGACAGATATCTTCCTAACGGATATAAGTAATCAAAAGTAGAGAATTTCAAGTACAAACTTAAGAGATTATTTACATCACGGGAATAAATGAAAACCCTTGGTGGAGTTTCGTTTTTGACACATCTGCTCGCATCCTAACAAAACAGACGGAGGGAAAACAAAAGGGCAAACTTCTAGCGTCCGTACTCGTCCTAAAAGGGAAACTTTGTACAAGGTTGTTGTCTACGTATAAAAACTATACGAAACATTTAAAACATGCGAGTTTATACATATAAAATGCTAGGTGTAGCCCGCGACATCGTCCGCGGAGAATTAAATAAAAACGAAAGCAGCCCACGGGCAGCACCATTTTTCAAGGATGAAAAGTAGTCTCTGTGCTATACCAGCCTATGTCTGGAATATCTATGGATATATATTCCAAATTTCATCCAGATCCGTTCAGCCATTACCTGGTAACAAACATCCATTCATTCAAACTTTCATATTTATAATATTAGTATGATTCGAAAACCTAAATTTAAAACTATGGGGTCATACATAGTAAAATTGTGAAACGCCACAGCTCTGGGGCATTCAATTTTTTTTCGTACGGGCTTCAATAGGATAACCAAATAATGTGATTGACAAACTAGTAGTAAGTTTAAAATACAAATTGCCCGACTGACTTTACTCCTATGTCACTCCGGGGAAGCGTACGAGTCGAATGCACCTCATCCTTAAAAGTCGCTCAAGCCATTAAGGCTACAAGAGGTAACAATGGAACGGGCATATAACGGGCGTACATACATAAAAACACACATATTCGCGAAAAATATTACCCTCCTGTCAGTTGGACAATGAACAATTTTTTTTCCTTTTTTTTAAGGATGGTTACAAACAAGTATCAAAATCTTTACGTTCCATAATTGATGTAATAAAATCTATACGATGTATAAACGTCATTGTAAAAAATAATTTTTACGGGATTATCCAATTGCAAACTGTTTTTCATCGCAATGCAGGTAATCCAGCGTCAGTAAGCAGAAAGGTAATCAACAAACACACGACCGTCGACCGACCCGTCGGATTATCAGAATTCCCTCTGTGTTATAAATGAACCGTCAATAAAGCAAAATCACGAGCGGAATATATTTACTGGTGATCATATATAATACTGGTTCATACAAAGATTTAGTAAAGTTTAATATATCAGCTTGTTTCGGAATCTTTTAGACACATAGAAAACCACATAATACTAAAACACCCGAAAATGAAATAAAAGTTTTCTTCCAAAATTACAGCTCTCCCGAATCATCAAAATCACGTAGCGACAGTCGTAACTTACATTTTTCTACGTGAGAGAAAAGGAATAAATCTTTAACGTAAAAGTATTTTTTACGTTGCCGTATAAAATATGAACCAATGTTTTCATACTCAAGGCGACTAAATACTTCAAAATAAATACTTGACGTTTGATTTTCTCAAGAAGTAACCTTAAAATTTATCTTATCATATACAGTTATGCTTACAGAAAATAGCAATGAATTTTGCTTATATCCTGTATTTTTACGCAGCACAACACAACCATTATTTTTATTCTAGTGTAGAAAAAGTACTCCGTAAGCAGCTGAAGATATTTTAAGACACCCTTTTAAATTACTAGTGAGACTCCTTTAAGACTTTGAAATAGGGAGATTCCTTTCAAATTCTCGCATTAAAGCGGGGATTCCCCGAGGTCGATGGCGAGCAGGCGAACGCCGCGCGTGATGTCATCAGCCTAGTACGTAGGTAAATCTCAATGAATGTGAGATGACAATATTGCACGAAAATGTGGAATCTAAGCAGTACTTACTTTACTGCACTACCTACCCCTTTTATTGCAGGCGTTAATACTTATTTTTTCACTTTTACGTACATTATTTTTTGCTATATGTACAACGAAACTTTAAGACAATAAGCATCAAGCTTTATAGAGATAAAATTGCGAATATTTCATCTATTTTAATTGAAACTGATACAATACCCTCATACAGAATGCACCGAGGCACAGGTGCTCGGAATCCTTTTCAAAAATTCTACATAAATTGTTAATAGTCGAGTCTAAAGCGAAGCATAAAACGGATTTAACTCATGAATATTTCCTCTCATGTTCCTTTCAAAATTTTCACAATGTCATAAACTTGCTCGACAACGTCATTCTCCCAATCTGCTTACGGCTGTCATTCGAAAGTTCAGACGCTTTGAAGCTTTTTAGTACTTAGAGTTGATAGAATGAAAGCTTTCTTGAGTTGTACATAAAGTAAGTAGCAACATTACAAGCTAAGCCTAAAGATTTCCTTAAATGACCTCTTAAATATGTGCGCTAATTCAAATATATTGTATCATAGCTCACTTATGTACTATTAAATTAGATTAGTATGATTGAACCTTACATATCTTATTTACGGGAATAATTGTGGCACTATACATCTAGCAAACTAGATATCAGCTGGAAACGGCCAGCGATAATAATCAAGATCAATGAAAAAAATCAGTTTTCATGCGAAACGCCATATTTAAAACTAATTGCACTAAATTAGAGTTTTAATTTACTATGTCAGCGAAATATATTGTATGTTCCGTACTGTCCGCACTAACCGGAATGCTTGTTGTATCTTTACAAAATACCGAAACTATGAAAGTAAATTATACAAAAACAATATAATAGTACATTTTTAAATATTATCAATGGTAACATTAACCAGAAACAATGTTTTTAAACAAACTCTAAAATATTATTTCTATCGATTTCTAGTAAATTATATACTCGTAAAATTATTTACCTGTGGATATATAATTAACTTGGACACCTAAATTATGTTTTAGATGTTATATACATAGAGGAAATATTTCTTAATTGTGGAAAATCGCCTTTTTAGTTAGATAAAATCCGTACCTACGAGTAAAAACAAAATTTCTTTCTAATCGTTAGAGCACTTTTCGTGATAACCTAGTCTATACAAAAAATGTTTGCTTTATAGTATTAGATTGTGGTTATTTGCGTCGCGGCACATCAAACGCATAAGAGTGAACTCTCCTTCCGCCGCAAAGTGCCTGTGAAGCGACTAGTGCGCTCCGGCTTTGCTTTCTTTCAGCATTTTCTGTCGCACGTCTGAACCTTTCTTAGTGTTTGATTTTGTTTTCTTTTCAGCTTAGAGTCGTATATCGTATTACTTAATTGTTTATTTTTATTTAATTTAACCTTTTGCAAATAAAATAAGAAGCTCATACGACATAAAGTGAGAAGGTAGGTTTCTTTTGGCTTACAACTAAGGTTTATCCTTAAAAAATTAAAGTGTAACAGTTTGGGAATATCTATGTGTATCTTCTAGTGACTTTGCAATAATGATAAAATTTTGTATAAATATAAAATAGGTATCGTCTAAAACGAATATCTAATGCTGTTTACCCGTTTCTAAGCAGAAAAAGCCCTGATGTTATTATGTCAGTGTGTGCAAATATTTGGCACAATATTTTCAAAATTGTTGACTACACGATTTTTTCCAAGTCGACTTCGTACAAACATCGTCACAACAAATCGTGATACATCATCAATATTGAGCACTCTCTTTTAAATATGTAACGTTTTTCTGATACCGTAACGTATGCGGCGAGCAGCTTGCCGCAAACGACACGAATGATCGAACATTCCAATAAGGAGATAAAGCAGTTTCATTTTGATGACACCTCGGCATATGATTACCTTGTTTCTTGTCGTACATTACAATACAATCTTACTGTAATAGTTCGTACGTGACATTGTGTATAAATCGGTTACTAACTCTAGTTGCCGTATGTCATCGCAAGATCGTGGACGCAAGAAGATTGCGGATGATATTTAGTATTCGATCACACTCAGCATCTAGAGGTGGGATATACTAGGAAAACTGCGTATTTCGAGTAAGTCCCATCCATCCATCACAGCCTATTATCGCCCACTGCTGGACATAGGCCTCCCATATTGATCGCATCATTGGGGGAAACGTGCCATAATCGCCACGCTTGACAGGCGGGATGGCAATCGCAGTATATTGCACCGCACTAATAAAAGGACGCTGCTGCTCATCCTTCAGTGGTCTTTACATCCAGACACAAGACAAACAGATATGTTCATGCACACAAATTTTTGTCCGTTTGTCCTTGGTGGGAATCTACCCACGACTTGCGGCGTGAAAGGCATCTCTGCAAGAATTGCTCACTTTACATTATTAAATAAATAAGCAAATTGATTTTTAAAATAAATTATTTAAACCAACAATAAAAACTATCCTTTAAAACATCTTTATTCTTAACTCATGTCCGACTATATGTAATAATTTAGAACATAACTTTCTAATTATTACTATAATGTATCCTTGTTTTATTATTTTAATATTTACATCTTTGTTTCATCACAGATAATTATTTCCCTTTTGACTAAATACCATCTACAAAAACAAAATTACCGTGAAATTGATTCGTAGAATGTGTCTCAATTGTTCTCTGGACAAAAGGAAAGGACCAAAAAATATGTATGACCTCGTCTGATAATGGCAGTAATTAAACTCCATAAGCTATTTCTGACCTTTATATGGGTGGCTTATTTCTTTATTATTTCTCCTTGATGAGAAATATACAAAGCTTTTATATGATATCTCGTTTGCCACCTATATAAAAACCTAAAGACTGTATTCGATCGGTTGTAGAACACTCGTAATATTGTTCTGAGTAAATGTGAAGCTTAAGGTTATATAGATGTGAGATCCCGAAGTGCAAATGCAGTGTTCGATATTTATTATAATCATTAATTCTTTAAATAAGCATCGATAATGGCACACAAGCGCAGATTTGTCATTTTTTATCACCCCATCGCGATTTAATGTGTCTGCATATTGGAATAATTCGATTGCTATTCGAATTCGCATCAACCGGTTATACAAATAAAATGAACGGTATCGTTCGCCTATAAAAGCGTATTAATTTAAATGTATGCCGTGCATTTGATATGTTTTATAGCAAGGAGCACGGGTCAACGGAACCATAACAATATGATGCTGCAAGCCTGTGAAACTATTCATGTAAAGTACGCGTTTGCACTATAAACTTCAATAATAATTCAATTGCGATCAAAAGAATAAAAATTTACGATATCCTGAATTGGTCGTCAACCTTCCTTCTTCTTCTTCGTATGCTTCATTACTGAAGTCGATGAGCTTCTTGTGGAGGTAGTGAAGTGAAGTGAAATGAAGGAAGAAGAAGTGGTGTGGACCACTCTGTCTTTTATCAAGGCGTTTCGATTTCATGCGTGCTTTGGGCTTCTCGAAATTTTTGTACGGCCCAGAATCATGGTCGATCCGTGCAGCCGGCCGAACGAAAAACGAGGCCTTTGAATTGTGGTGTTGGGGGAGAACGTTGCATCAACGATCAACAAATCAGCAAGTCAACCTATCAGCCTATTAACCTATAAGCTAATTATAAAATGTTGATCAGAATTAAATATACAGCAACAGATACAATATAGCATGAAGTAAGTTGCAAATAAAAATATCCTAGAATATAAAGACCATACGTAACCGAGTTTGTTAACCTCCTGAAGTTTGACGATCTTGTATAAAAAAAATAATAATAATTACTTACCGGAAAGGAACAAGCAGGTTGTTAAAGAATTACGATCAACCTTTAACTTTACTAGTGGTTAGAAATAGGATTATTGGTTATATAATTCGATGCGGTATTTGGTATGCAATAATTTCACTAGTGTTAAATATGCATATTAGCATCACACGTGAAGTTTAAAATGATCAACACGTACTTAGTGTAAAGAAAAGGTAGGGTTAGGTGAGACCAGGTGTTCCATTATACAGCGTAAGATGGCGGGGCTCGCGATCGGCACGAACGGGTCGTGCGCCCCCGTGTAAAGATTGCAAAGGCAAACCGAACAAACATTACGACTTTTATTAAACAAGTTACGAGTTTATTCATGTAACTACCATGTTTTAGCAATATACACAATAAAATGTCACGGAAGTTACTCGTTTTAAAGGCGTAATCTTCTCAAATTTTCTAATTCAAATTTTTACAATTTGATTTATAAGTAATTTTATCATTTATCGCTACGGTACGTATCATTACAAGTTTATTAAGTCCAAACAAGATTTATTCCATAGATATTTCAATTTTCGGTATATCATTGAAAACTAATGTTCAATACATCAAAAATTAAATGGAACCGATGATGTCACTTTTCTAAAAAATATACTTGAAATCGCTTCCTAAATGACGATGGCCCTTATTTAAGTTGGTTCAAAAAGAAGAAAATAAGCTAGAGATTTTTTTTACGGAAACTGTATTTAAATGAGCTTAGCCTGAAAAAATCTAATAATTACAAAAATTGTCCTGACATAGATAGATGTCATGAAACGCTTACGGAATCTTAACAGCCAAAATGACAAAATTTTAACACGCTAATTCTATGAACTCATGGTACGTTGGGAGATTCGAGCGAGATGACAATTTACTTTTTTAATATCACCGAACCATTGACAATATTGAACTGCAGTTAACTTCATCTATCATCTTTTCGTGTTTAGTGAACATAAATGTATTGACAGCTATCTAATGCACATCATCTTATTCATAATATCACAGAGATTATTTCGGAAACAGAAATCATAAATAAATAATACTGCGGATTGAAATATAATCTCTTTACTGTTATCCCATTCAAAGGCTTTAATTAAAAGGAGCTTAACAAATCAATTTATTTTGTAACCTGGGCCAACTTCCGGCTTGGCATGTGTCGACGTATTTTTTTCATTCAGCGCCAGCTCAATAATATGTTCGTGGGGAAGCGACAGCCGTGGCTCAATAAGAGCGGGTAAATGCCGACACGGTTTAATAAGAAGTACGAGAAAATACGTATTTCTTTACATCATTGATTCTTTGAATTCAAAAGGAATAATATGGGGCGGTATTCTCCTGCTGTAAATTTAGATTAAAGACAGGTACGATCATAAATATGATCCAGAGTATGCGTAGTTACCCCATAGGATTATTAAGTAACGTATGATTCGAACATGCTTTCGACATTCATACCACAAAGCAGTGGTATTACCGATATGTGACACATTTGGCGACAAATCAAATGGTTACAAACTAAAAAGGTAACCGTGTGTTATTTAGGAAAATAGCTAATAAAGGTCGTAATCTTTATATTTAATTTATTTACAAAAATATTAACTGCACTGTACAATTTTTAACACACACCGTCTCTGTAGTCCGGCTGAGATACGAAGACCATTTTCCCCCCGCTATCGTCCTATGCATCATTAACACCGTGATGGACAAATAAACTATATAAGCTATATTTGTCTATTGAAGATGTATTATTTATTTATTTATTAAATTGTATTTGATAGATGTACTTAATGTACTGTATTGAATAGCGATATGAGAGATGCTGCAGTCGCGATATAAACCAGTTATATTTGTCATTAAATGTTGAAATGGACTCAAACGTGAAATATCGACTAATAAGTTTATTTCGTCCGAATCCGTTACGTACTTAGTTTTATTCCTTACTCATCTACACTTAGTTTTATTTAAACATATTTTATTTTATTTCAACATAACTACAAAAACTTTTTGACAAAACTCGTCCAGGAAATGCTCTTCTATAATTTCTCTAATTGTCGTTTTTAACTAGAAGTAGCAGTAATTGCCATTACTCAAAGCAGGACGGCTGCGTTCAGAATGCCGCTGGAGACCGCTCGTGTGTCAGCAGCCTTATTATAACGTCTGCTTTTGAAATCTTTGTGTGAGCGAGAAATTGCTGCTCGCTTTTAATAGAAATATTTCCTTTGTTCGAATATATCAAGCGTAATTTTAACTAAAATGAAGATGAGTAGAAGTAAGAAAATAAGTAATCAAATCTTTTAATTTCAATTTGCAAAGGTAGAAATGACAATTGATCTTTATACTTCAACAACTTCATGCAATCTCAATTTTCCTGTACTACAAATATTTTTCTCCCCCAACAAATCGCAGCTTTGCTATTAATGTTTTGATATTACCACGTCATAAACTTTATGGTACACCGGCGCAAACTACCTGAACATGTCATTATCAGGAATTGCTCTCTATATCACTACGATAATAAAGGCAGATTAACAGTATTAATAGAACAGTAAGCATTAACAAGGAATTATGTAGAATGATACTAGTATGTAAGTTCGTAAATTAAAAATTTGATCGACCTTATTTTGTTGTTTCTGGCGCGTACAATAAGTTTGTTAAATTTTAGTTCGATTGTAATTCAATATTTTGATTTAATAGATGTCTTTACGCTTTAGACAACGTTTCAAAGTAATCAATTTTATTTACTGTAAACATAATTAACATTTACGAGTGCGTTATTTCATTAAAGAAGCATACATTTCTACAAGTGTCGCAGAAAGTTATAAATATTACCGTCAGCTTGCCGCCGACGATAAATATTCACTTAAAAGCCCTTAGACAAACTCACTTTTTCCGGAATACGTGAAAAAACTTGAGTATTTGGAAGTCAAGCGTTGTCATAATCGCGTAATTTTTTTTATACCCGTATATTTCTTAGGCGGACTACAAGGCTTTAAGTCTTGAAGAGTGTGGCAAGAACTTGGTTATGCGATTAAAATTAAAAACATAATAGTCGTTGTTTTTGCCTACAGTAATACATTGCGTCTACAATCTATTATTATAGGTAAAAACAACGACTTTGTCTTGTCATATCAAAAATTGTACTCTGGTCTACTGTTTATGTGTAAAAAAGTAGTACATGTTTTTTTTGTAAAAAGAACGCAAAAGGTTTAATAATTGTTCGACCTCTTCAACTCCACACGCTTAAAATAACACTTCGTTTAGTTGATAAATTAAATGAAGCTAATAAGGTAAGCTATTTAGAATATGGTGGACCGGTTGGCGCGGTAAACGGTTGGTAAGATGTTTGCCTTTCACGCCGCAGGTCGTGGTTTCGATTCCCACCCAAGACAAACATTTGTGTGAACATGTCTGTTTGTCTCGTGTCTGGATGTAAAGACCACCGAAAGTCGGGCAACAGCGTCCTTTTCTTATTACGGTGGAACATACTGCGATCGCCAACCCGCCTGTCAAGCGTGGTGATTGTGGCACATTTTCCTCCAATGATGCGATCAATGGGGGAGGCCTATGTCCAGTGGACGATCATAGGCTGAGATGGATGGATGGAGATTAAGAATATGCTGATATTAGTACTCTATTGCGTTGGGTACACATTTTTTTATTCATTCTATTTTCCTATTTTCTCTTTAAGTGTGGTCGGAATCGGTACCAGTACCTTTCCTTCTACTCTCACTCTTTCCTTGTTCATCTCATCCTTAGCAATCCATCCATCTTTTCTTAGACCTACCACTACCAAAATATCCACAATCTATTATAGCATTGGGTACACCACAGAATTAAATTAATTTCTATCCACTAAACTTCCACCACCACCAAAGCCGCCTTGGTCCCAATATTTCCTTTCATCAATCACTCCAGTGCCTCAATATTTAGAAAATTTGTTATCTACAAATTTACAGAACTTTGTTCGCAAACAACCTTTGATGCTCTAAGTGCTGCGAGATGATTTCAGTTTTGATTGATTAGCTTCAATCCTTCTGTTGTTGTCTTAATAAGAATCTTTCATTTTCTATTTCTCTCAGCATTGACTTATTTGTTCTTATCTAACTCTTATATCAGTTAGATATGAATTAATTTCTCGCATTAGTCGCAACTTTTAACACGTTTGAAATCCTATTATTGTAATCGTGTTATAGAGCTCTGCGTTAAAATCTAGATGTTTTACACTGTTTAGCGATTAAGTGATATTTATTTATAGACATGTTGTTCGGTATAAATCATTTTGTTATGTCCGTCTTATAATTTTGTATTTCGCGGCTAGTAATATTTTAGCGGAAAAGGTAGGTAAATTGAACATTTTTTCTTTCTCTCCTTGCACA
>DWLR01000481.1:0-25181 GCA_018246295.1 Papilio alexanor hazarajatica
CGAGAGAAAGGTGAGCCAGAATCGCACCAAGTGGAAATCCGTAATCTCTGTCTACCCCTCTGCGTTATGGGCGTGATTGTTACCTTTGTGTATGTATTTAGTGGTATGAAACTTGTTGAAACAACGATCAAATTATATAACAATCATTGGACGAGTTACATTTTGTAAGTCGCGCGTTAGTTGTATTCACCGTATAACTTCGTCACTCAATTCGTTTTTCCATGAGTGAATGAATGTTTCGCATTCCATGCAAGTCAAATACCGCGACCTCACACAATGAAGAAGGCGTGAAGTAGAAGTATACTGAGTTTCGTCTTAGCAATGGTGTGCTGGAGGCCTAATTTTAGTCCTTTTCCCTTTCTTATCCTTTTCTAATAAGGAAAGGGTGAAAGGGCAAAGTGGATTTGACAGATAAGGTGATGGATAGAAGGAAAATGTCAATTTTTCTGTCTAAGACAGAGGAGGGACCTCTGTCTTTTAAAGGTAGGCGACGCATCTGCAGCTCACAAATGCTTGCTGCAGATGCCTATGGGTAGCGGTCACTTAGGTGACCCCTAACTCGTTTGCCACCTTTGTTCATTGTGCTGATAACGATGTTTTCTAGACGGTACACTTGGATCCGTGCTTAGACGACTGCGTCATGTTCGCCAAGAAACTGAAAAATCTCGGCAACGAAGTTGGCATCGACGTGCTCGAAGGTCTGCCCCACGGCTTCCTTAATTTCTCTCTCGTAAGTAATTTTTAACTGTTCAATTTTCTCTTTATCTAATATCCCATTAAAAGAGACACTGGTAATAAATCTACTCCATAAAATTTTTATTTTAAATTATAACATTTTAATCGCACTTTTACATGTCAAATTAAGCCTTTTGCAAAACAAATTCGGATGTTTCCATGATGACAATTTGACAGACCAAATTTGAATTTTATGCACAAAAGACCGAATTCGATTTGAAAAGTGCCGAAATTGTTTTTAGTAGTTAGAATAGTTTGATTTAAAGTTAATAACCTGTACCTCTTAAATGATAGTTGCCGACCGAGAATAGAATATTCTGCAAAAGAGATTTTATAATAAATATAGACAGATAGAAATAAAATATTACAAGTAGAGATTATAACTAACAAAAAATACCTACTTGTGGCAAGTACCATTTTAATACGATAAAATTCGATACCCTACCTTCTAAAAACAATCGTTTTATTTTTATTACTAATGGATTTTTTATTTTCTAATGTTCGCAATGAATAATAAATTTTATAATTTATTACAGATGGCCAAAGAAGCGAAC
This sequence comes from Papilio alexanor hazarajatica, assembly GCA_018246295.1. NCBI lineage: Eukaryota > Metazoa > Arthropoda > Insecta > Lepidoptera > Papilionidae > Papilio > Papilio alexanor. The sequence continues at coordinate 1,290 of DWLR01000481.1, forward strand.
GAAGGTTCGAAACTCTGCGTCGAACGTATAAAGCAATTGCTCGATTTGGAAAAAGAAGCCGGTACATCGAATGGCGACGAGGACTTATGAATATGCGGCCTGTGCTGCCAACTGCCGTAAGGCTTTAATGTGCTGTGCCTGTGCCTAATAAACAATAAAAATATCCAGGCTCTATGGAAATAGTTTTATAGCATCTCTAAAAATATACATAGAAGAAAGTGGCTCTATGGTTATAATACTCTAGCGTCTTATAACACAGTATTTAAAATTACGTGACAGCGGATACAATGCATTGGCCTTTAAACAATATTATCTTTTATATACAAATATGAGTTTGCTGTATGTTCAAAATTCTGCAACCTTAAAAAACATTACAAATGACTCAATACACATTGTAGTATATCCTTTTATAACTATTATAAAATAGTTGGTCGAGTAAACATTATTCTGTGGCATGTTAAATTAATTTAAACATTTAAAAAAGCGGAAATGTGGCTGTATGGATATTAACCCTTTTCCTTTTTCAAATTTTAAAAAAGTATGTTCTTTAGACGAAGAAAGCCCTATGAACCATAGATATAACATTGTCTTTGATATTATAACATTATGTGGCTGTTTAGACATTATTCCTTGCCTTTTAACTACTTGATACTTAAAATGTGTCTCTATAATCATGAGTATAGTGTAAATTAGTTAAATTATAACGGTATTAATATAATCTGCCATCATAGAATCATTGTATGAATATTTGATGTTAATGTAAATAAAAGATAAATATAAAAAATGAAGTTGATAAAAAGTGTTATCCGTCAATAAAAGTCTTTTTAAATATTTAAAAGTCACAGGTATTAATAATAGTGTTGTTGGTTGCACTATCTTATTGATATTAGGAAATGAGCTAAATATGTTTTATTTGTAAAATATGATGCCAGGTTTTTTAATTTTGATATGACGTTGTTACTTGATGTTGTCAAGCAATCATAGCATCTGGGAGTCACAAATTCGATATTTAGTGGAACTTGCACCAATTAAATACATAATATAAATTTATTTATTACGATAGACCTCCACAATAAGTCGTTTTACGGCTTGATGCACCTTTATTTTGATTAGAGCGACTGTTTTACTTTTTACAATGTTGAGGACGTGAATTTATGAAATGCACGGACTAGAATATTTGAGGTTTGTTATTATATTGGAGGAATTATATAAACTTATATAGTGGTACTCAATATGTTCTGTGGGACACGATATATATAATTAATTTGCCAAATGATTTGTTTAGCATCATACACAGAAAATCTATATCGATAGCATTGGGGAGATTTGTTGGTCGAATAATACGTTCCTATCCAAATATGTTTGCAAAGTTTTATAATTCATTTTAATACTAATTATAATTAATCTAAACCATCGAAATGTATATAAATAAAATTGTGAAATATTTTACTTAATGCAATATCTCTAGAATAATTGCTAAATATACGCTGCTGTTTTTTTTGTTAAAAAATAAAAATCTCACTACTCAAAAACTACTTCTTACAATAAAAAACGATTATATACCTAATAATGACTACTGATAAATCGCCACTATAACCCCAATAAATGGAAAAGTACATCCATAATGATTAAACCAGATAACAAATGATTAGTATCCTCATTAAAGGAGATTTTATTTGGGTATAGCTGAATTTTTATATTTTTAAAGTTATTTTTTTAATTCTTTAAGTACAATGTTTAAGTTATGTCCTATAATTTAAAGGAATTCAATAATTTTGTAAGTGTGTCATTGTTTTTTGTCGTTTATGCATTATGCATAAAATATTTTTCTTCGTAAATTATTTAATTTTGTTTTGTCTAAATACAATTTATTATAGAACTATCTTACTAAAATTATTTTGTTTTCTCGCTATGGATTTTTGCTTAATAACTTCTATTTTTACTTTAAAAAAAACAGGAATATAATTATACAACAACCAATGTCTATTAGTTCACCTCAGTTTTATGCTTGCTTTGCGATATTATAGGCCCATAAAGCAAATCAACTTATTTCGATTAAGATTTTAAAACATTTTTTACAGATTTAAATGCCAGCTTAGGAACTTATTGTTACACATTTTTTATATTTTCACACAGTACAAAAATTATCAAAAAATTTTGTGTATGAATGAAATATACTAAAATATATTTGTTACTTAAAAAAATATATTGTATACATAAATTTTTCTTCTCTGTTATGGTATCTAAGATAGACCATTTTAAGTTAATGTACAATAACTTGCCATACAATATAAAAATGGTTAAGACAGTGGAACTTTCTCGAATAAATGCATACAAATTATTAATTACACTCCACCTCACTTGTTGACGAAAAAATAGCGTTTAAATTCTCATTTAACCTTATGACGTAAAACTATTCGTAAATATGTAAAGTGCAATTAAATGTAATCCTAAAATATGAATGACAGCATTTTGGCACTTAATTTATACCATAGCTTATCAAAGTGGGCGCTTATTTTTTCTGAGGCGATTGAAACTTCAAGTCATATTAGGGAGCGCCAAATAAAATTCTTAGTAGTGTAGTGCAATCTATAACGTAATGGGTAAGTGTACAATATTCAAATATATTTTCCCTTTATTGTGTATAATTCTAATCACGGCATTTGAATTTTTCATGTAGTGACTTATTAACGGCGGGCATTGGATATTTTATTGCTCCATAGTTGGATGGTACACTAAACACATATTTAAACCCAAGAAACCAACCAACCAATAATGGGTCAGTTGCAATTGATGATATTTAATTATAGTCAAATGATTCTTGAGATTAAGTTCCAAAATACAATTGCAGAAAAAAAACACATTCAATGGGCGCAATCAGTTTTGATTACGTACCAATTTTGTTTATTGTTCTTTGTATGTCTGAGGTTTTTAAATTTTTGTGGCGCGATATCTAAATATTGACGCGATTTTTTCCTCCACTTCGCTGTGATTCTTAAGTATGCTTTCGTCTCGTCCAATTCAGAAGTACATAGTGCCTTTTATTTTTAGATTTTTTCTCAGTGAAAATAGTCTTTTGAATAGCATTTAAATGAGCTTTTACTATATTTAATTTGTTTTTAATGAATTGTTATTCAATTTTGTCTATGGACACTTCAATTTTAAATATACTGTAAGAAGTCGATTTCAGTACCAACTTTTGTGCGTCACTTGCAACATTGGCCACTTCAATTTTGATGTTATGTACTTTTATAAATTGTTTTCGAAATAAATAATTCTTGATATTTTACTGAATTATAAAAATTAACAAGTTTATATAAAATGTAATAAATGAGGACTTCATATTTTGTTGAATATAAATGTTATAAATTGAAGCACAAAAAAAATTGATTTGAATTATATAATTTATCGGAACACATGTGAAAAGTATTTGTATACTTTTTATTTTTTGTAGGCCTTATTTTATGAATGCAATATTGAATGTCTGTGATAGAATCAATGCTTTTTAAAAGCATAACAGTATTCTTAATGCAGGAATGTAATGTGTAACTAATAATATGTAAAATGTAATAGGTGAAATAATTGCGTGAATAGTTTTCTCTATGTAAATGTATACAACTGAATATTTTTATAGAATAGAAAAATTGAAATATTCGGAAAGAACGTCGTTTGGAAAATTGTATTAGCAATTTATTCCGTTTTAATATAATGCAAAAATATTCTATAGATATTATGGAATGAATGCAGGCATTAAATGTGGAATCATAATAAATTACTAAGAAAATGTTTAATTTAAAACCACAGTAGAACATCACTAGTCATTCGACGATATTATAATTTTATGTTCTTTAAATAAAATGTATTAAAATTGGGTTTTGTTTTATTCTTTTAAAGATTGATCGGAAATGTCGTGTGCACGAATACCCACAAATTCCAAGACTAAAATATCATAATTTAGCTCCACTGTACAATATTGTTATGTTTGTAAGCAGGGTTACAAAAGATTACTTGAAAAGGTTACTTCAAAATAACCGATTTTAGTGAACTTGGAGACCGACAATTGGATTTAGAGGTAGAATAAAATGCATCGAAAAATGTTATCCATGTTTATTGTACTAATTCTAAAAGTTGCAAGAAAACATGTTATCAACAATTTTTTTGTTACAGATTATTTGAAAAATTGACTTTTTGGTAACAATGTTCAGAGTTGCCACATACAATGTGTACAGAAAACATAGCGTCATTTTGACATTTAACGAAATAGGTTTCTTGTATAATTTTTTTTTCTCGTGTTCGCAACATAAATAAAAAGAATAAAAATCTTAATATAAACTGTATTTAGAAGACAACAAGTCAAATGTTTTAAAATAAAAACAAATCATTAGACACTTGATCAGTTTAAAATAATCACTAAAGGTAGAAAGTATACCAATTAAATGCGAGGTGATGCATAGACCAGAAGAAATTATGATATGAATTTTCTTTGATTGACATATTTTACAAAGATAAATACATACAGCCCTTACAGATAAAATATAGCATATTTATTCATTTGACATCCTTTGAATAGTGTTTAAAATTGTAATTTATCAATTCACTGAAAATGAAACAACTCAACAAGAAAATGACAAATTATTTCTATATATTCTTGATGCTTGGTAATGTCAGTTATCTTTGCCATAGTCAGTCAAAAGATTTTTTTTAGTACAAGGGTAAATTTTACTTCCTTACACATTGTAGTCCGTGTATTTTAAATAAGGGCTTATATATTGTAATCTCTGTACTTCAATAAACATATACTGTAAATTTAGTTTTGCCATGAATTAAATGTAGTTAAAAAAATGTCTAGAACTAAATATTCTTGGTATTTTAAATATATCCAAACCTTAATCCTTACAAATTCTATGTTACTATGAATTCAAAAAGTTAAAGGTATTACTAGGTTATTATGCCATACAATGCATGTCTTAAAAATTCCATTGTAACTGTACATTCAGCAATATGTGAACACAGAAACACTGTACAATGCAAGTTCTGAAGTTGACGACATTTCAGTCTATGAACTCTATGGCATCATATGTCCACAACCACAAACTATGATTAACCCGTTCTTTTTTATAACTTATTTCCGTTCAATTGAGATAAACATTCGACTTGAATACAATCCTTATAACTTATGTTTTATCACTTTTTTTTTTCACCATGATATCTTTGTAGGACTTGGATAGAAAATGTTTAGGTATTCAATCAACATCAAGTCCATTAGTCTTCGCATGAGGCACAGATCCGTTAACTATTGGAGCAGTCTGTGGTTCCCTGATAGTCTTCTGTAACACATGGGCATCGGCCGGCTCTATTCTCTTGTAGTAGTGTTCTTTCGTTTCTACAATTTCAAAGCCGAACTTTTTATAGAAGTCAATAGCCCCTTCATTGTTTACTTGAACATGTCTGGAACATACAGCAGAGTAAGATAAATTTATTTAAAGGTTATTTTAATAAAAATAAAATAACCAAATTGTCCAAAAATTCATAAACAATTTCATGTGGCTCTGTCTCCTAAACTAGGTGAGAACCTGTATCTCAGGAGACAGCGCCTTCTCTAATGTTAAGTCCTTATTTTCCTAAATTATAAACTACACATGGGTGTGCATGTGTGAGTGTATGTATTTGCATAGAGAATAGCATGGATGTATCAAGTGCTATCTGGTTTTCAGAAAGTTTATAATTTGTCTTAAACTCTTTATTATATTATACAGTGAACTTTTATAGAGTATTTTTAATTTTTTATATCTTAGTTTTTATTTTGGCCACCAAGCATCTGCACCTTATGTGCAAACATAACTGCAGTCTGATTTATAGACTTCAAAATTTTTTAATGCTAATAAGATGACAAACCAGCAAGAATAGACTTCATGTCATTTGACCGTTGCTCATAGACATCCACAACAAGTAAACAAGTTGCCACTGTGTTTTCTATCTTTAATAGAAAGGGAAATAACTAGAAAAAAATATATTTCATTTTCTGAATTATCCCCTTCTGATTAAATCCTCGTCGTCTTCCCATCCTTGCCTTATAAGAAAATGACGGGAAAGAGGACTAGAATTAGGCCTTTGGCACCTCAGATGAAACACAAAATACCTTCAAGAGAAAAGTTATTCACTGGTTTTGTATTCACAGCTGTTACTAAATATAAGTATGTACCCTCTTTCAACCATATCACCACTTTATATCAGGTGGGACTGTGATCAAGTACTACTTTATTAATTATATAGAAAAAAGAATACTTCTACTTCACGCCAGTATGAGGTATTTCACAGGTTGAGCGAGTCATTCATGCAACAGAAGTTGCTCGACCATTGCTATCTCAACTCATATTGACAGTTAAAAAGGATGTATGACAGAGGAAAGAGGTAAGGGAAAATAGATGGAAGAGATAGCATCAGTAGCAGATCCAGGATTGTAAGTTGGGGGAAGAGGGCTCGACCCTCCTAAGGATAGGTTTCAAGGTAAAATCTAAAAAGCAAAAAACAGTTTCAATGTTTAAATCAGAACAAGGTAGAATTTATAATGGAAAAAATCTGATATGAATAAATTACTCAATTTCTCTAGGTGAGACAATTTTTAAAATCAGTTCAGTAGTTATTCAGTATGGCAGAAAGGAACAAACTATAAAATCTTTTCTCTTTATAATATTAGTATAGATAAAAGTTTATAGCATTATGGCAATTGCAAATGAACAAAACAATATGAATATATTAGATATCAACTCCTCATATCTATCTCTAACACATGTCATCATTTTCTTATCCATAACAGCAAAACAACTGTGGCAATGCAATAATGAAACAGCTGTGTGCAACTTTTGAAACAGTTCATATTACACAGTAATATTTGAGTAGTCTGGTAGGTCAAAAATCATATATTAATTAACCAGTATTTTAGGTGATTTTTTTTGTGTTCACTGCCAACTTGGACATAAGAGTATTATCAAAAAATCAACTTGTGATTTGTTGAATGCACACCTCCACACTCTCAAAGTTAAGCACCACTCTATTGGTTGTGTGTGATACCCTTCTGTGGATGTAGTAACAAGTGTTTTAAAGAAAAAAGTCCATTGTTATTTTTGTCTAAAAACTTCACATGTAAGCCACACAGCTTCACAGGTTATAAGTACAGAGATTAAGAGTTACTGCCAGATTTATTCCAAGATTAATATATAATAAGGCTAATTATATGTAAATATTACCTTTGAGTTGGATATTTCCATTTTTTTTTTGTGAAAATATCTTGTTTCTTTTCAATGTGAAAAGTTTCAAATAAGGCAAATGTACAGTTTTTTTTTATTTAAAACCATGAACATATCACTTTTTCCAATTGAGAATGTCAATGAGATAAAGAATTGATATCCATATAGCCTGGTTAGTATTTTTTTTGACTATGAATTTTCATTAAAAAAGTGTAATGCAAAACTGACATGGTATGGTTAAGTTAGTAAGGTGAGTCTGAAATGCACTCCACAATACTCAATAGACCACACATATGTGCCATTACATTTTTAGCTTACATTTTTCAAAAGTTTACACATAAAGAAATCAATAAAAATAGAACACTGTTTAAGATAATCTGGAGTAAGGATACTGTTTATGTTTGCGTTTCGAATTATTCTTCATAAAATTAAAATAATTTAATTTTATCTTTTTATAAATTAATTATTTAAGTTTAAGTATTATTTAAATTAATGTCAAAATTAAACTCCCAATGCAATTTGACAGAAGCATTGAATAGGTTAGTTTGTAAATCTTAATGTTGTAAATGTCAAAGGGCTATCATATTTTTGAAAGAATATTATTTTAGTAACAATAACAGATCTGAAAACTATAAAAAGCAGTATTTACTTACAAGAAAATGCTATCGAAGTTACCATCCTGTTCTACATATTTGAGCACATGTTCCACCATCAGGGTGCCTATGCCTAGTCTTCTGTACGGGTATAAACAGCCCAGGGTCATAATATACAGTCTACGGGAGTTCTCCGACGTGTCTATCCTACAGCAGACTGCTCCCACCACGATATCATTGTAATAAGCTAGCTTCGCCAACTCTCCTGCCTCTAAAACATCTTTGTAGAATTTGTCATTGTAGGACACTGGAAACACGACTGTGTTCAGCTTCTTTAGTTGCTTGATATTATGGGGTGTCACGTCGCCGAGTTCTATTTTAGCTCTGGAAAACCAAAGGTGTTCTTTTATGAACAAATTCGAATGATGTCGATATTGCAGTTTCGCGTAAGATAACTCTTTGTCCTGACATGCACGATTGTTTAATTATATTACAATGTTTTATGTGGGGCAAATTATACTTTACCTAGTCATTTTAATAACTATTTTACACTAAAAATTTTAAAACTAAGCTAACACAGTTATATCACACGAGATCACTCCCGCCATCTACCACATTAGCTAACTCACTCGCTCCTTATTGCCATCAAGGAATTTAAAGGTTTTCCATATTTCGCATACTTGACAATCACAGGTTAGTGTTTACACACTCCATAAGGTGACCGTAGTGTATGATAATAAATATTTCAAGATGTAGATCAACCAGATATCCAACAGGGGACCCCGATGATTAATACATTAATATCCCCCTAAGAAAGCGTAAAATAAAATTTTAAAAAAATTTTATTCCACTTCCAAGAGTTTATTTTTTTTTTTATTAAAAGTTGATATTAAAAACGAAACAAGTGTTCTTTTGTTAAATTTATAACGTCAAGTTCTATTTCAAAAAAGAAAGTATTGAAAAGTTATTTCTCTCATTTTGTTACTGATAATTATTTACCTATTGATTATGTTTGGTAAAATGAAATACGGTAAAACTTATTTAAAAAATGTTTGTACTCAAAGGCGCTTATTTATTTGGGAAAATATGAGATTCCAAACAACAAAGCCGTTAGAAGCTAATCCAAATATTCAAAAAGAAATATCTGCTGTTGGAGTTACTCCAGTAACTGATGAAGCAATAAAGGAAGTATGTCCGGCGCCACGAATTATACCAATGATTTTACCCAAAGACCGCGTAGTTTTATCATTCGAAGAAGTTCCTGGTCCAAAGTCATTAAAATATTTGGCTAATTTCCGTCAGTATATTTCTGACATCGGTACTCAGATTACTGCTGGTTTATTAACAATCGGACTAAATACTGGTGAGTTTATAACATTACTATAAATGAAATAACTTCTGAAATAATTATTTGGGATAATTATTTCTAGCTTATGGCTATTTTCTTCTTAATATAAGGCACGCAAGTGCGTTGAGAAAACTATTATATATGACTAAACATAATGAAAAATAAACATCAAAACAACGTTCATACAGAACCAAATGGTGCCTTAATTACGATTTTACTAAATCCTAATCAAAAAGAAAATAAAATTACAAATTCAAACACTTTATTTAGATATGTATAGTTCACGAATATTTGTTTCAAATTGATATTCCTAGAACATTTTGATGGAAGCTTACATTTGGTGACCACCGCCATTAATATCGACAACAAACGAAAAAGCTACAAATGCATTGCCTATGTGAAGAAAAGAGATTAAATAAGGAGAAACAAAGGAAGAGGGGATAAGAGTTGAAAATGTGGCGTTATCTCGAAACGTAGAAGTATGCAGTCATGGTACTTTTCTCCGACAGTGTAACATAAAAAATTATTTTGTAGGTGCATATTTCCACAAAAAGAAACCTTTGCAGAGTTTGTCAACGTTATTTGATGAATATGGACCGGTTGTGCGTTTCGTGAGTCCAGTAGGTGGAGATGTTGTACTCATTAATCGTCCAGATCACATTCAAAAAGTGTACAACATGGAAGGTGATCATCCAGTCAGATCCGCTTTGGATTCTTTAGAGAAGTATAGATCAGAATACAGAAGTCACGTCTATGGCGGGATTTATGCAATGTAAGCATAACAGTATTTGTTACGCCATGGAGGCTGATAGAATATCAGTCCATACGCATTACGCGGCTAGCTGCAATACGGTCAATCTTCCAGTCAGCCGCAGTCTGAAGTGTGTATGAATAAACAGTTTTCATCCGTACTTTGATGCGGCTAGCGTCCGATCGCTGCGGTTGCCTGCAGCGCTGCATTCCCACTGCGGCTGGCCGCGCGATTGCTATACGCACTATGTTCAATACTTACGCGCTAAATTTAATATGGATAGAGTAAGGGCATAAATAGGGGAAGTAATAGGTCAGGACGGAAAAGGAAGCGGACTGGAATTGGGCCTCCGGCACTCATCATCTGACGAAACGTAGAACCACAAAATACCTATAATTTACGTCTTCAATGAAGTCATGGTCAAGGCCTCCTTAGTCCATTCCAAGTCCCTAGGGTACACTAAAATATAGAGCGCAGGGGCACACTAGAATATGGGAATTGGACTTCCTTACTTACTCTCTACATAAATATTTTAGTTGGGTTATTTTATTATAAAAAAGAAAAAAAATTACAATATACGCGAATTTATCGGCCTTAGAGAGGCCCGTGATAATGGAGGGCCATGGTTCCGGACTCCCGTCTGCCCTTATGGTAAAGACGATAATGGTCGTGGTATTTCACCGACTTATCGAGTTATATCAACGTTAAAGTTCCCACAATTTCACGTGTAGAACGTAAGATAATTGAAATCTAGATTACTATTTATGCACATACATTGTAGATAAAAATACGTATAGATATTTTTGTTCATTGAACAATTTTTGTCTTGTTTATTTTTTCATCGCCCTCAGCCATGGGCCGGAGTGGACACGCCGAAGATCGGCGATGGACGTTCCGTTACAAGATGCCGTCACGCAACACGTACACGCCATTTGCGAATCTTGCGATATGTTCACGCAGAAAATATACAACATGCGAAACTATCAAGACGAAATACAGAAAGACTTAGTAAATGAGCTAAATAAATGGGCATTTGATTGTATGGGTGAGTAGTATGGAATATACATTGTTTTGTATATCGGTTTATGAAAAGTAAAAACTATATTGATTTGTTGTTATGCAGCAGGATTTAAGTAAATATAAATTTACAGACCTACAACACTTTTCCAGTTCTAGTCCACTGACATTTATAAAAGAAAAACTAGTAGTGTAACTAACACTATTAAAAAGCAAGATTTCAAAATTTACATATATTTGATCAACCTATAGAAAAGTACTGGGATGTAAGTATTTTATTGTGTTCCCAGGTCTAATAATATTTTCGAAAAAATTTGCAATATTAGACAAGGAACTTATATACAGCCAGTGCGACATGTCGTGGCTCTACCACAGCCTGGTGAAGGCGAGCGAGGCGATCGGAAAGTGCGAGAGCGGCATGCACTTGTGGAAGTTGCTGCCCACCCCATCTTGGTACTCTCTAATCAAGTACTGCGATAGTTTGGACAAGTAAGTATAATCTGTGGCCTGAGCAGTAGATAAACAAGCACGTAAATATATTTTCGAAAACGGTTGACATATCCGTCAACCTTATCGAGAGGCATGTCGAGAAACCCTTTCAACAGAATAGATAGATTAGAATATATAGATAGATTTCAATAGAATAAAACATTATGATACTGTTTTTGACTACTACACGTCGTATCATAATTTAGATATTTAATTATATCATCTGCGTATATAGAGTTCATGTCACTCGTACGTAGAAATAAACTCTTATTTCTTCAAAGTTTAAGAAGATATTGCACTTTTATGCTTATGATTTTTCCTTAGCAACCTCTCTAGAGTGTTCATTTCAAATTTTGAATACATCTAATGCTATTTAATGCCTTTACTGATTTTAATAATTCTTTTACCTTATATAAAAATAATTATTAAAATTTATTTATACAGTGAAAAAGTCAGTAAGAGAGATCTTTTATCATACGAAAGCCGTAGCATTTATTATTAACGAGTAATATTGAAATTTACACCAACAGGCAGTTTTGCGTAAAGAAGGTTGTTATTGTAATAATATAAATAAAAGTATACTTTGTAGTTTATGCGATACTTAAAACTGTATTTAAATAAAAATGTATCGTTTCTTGTAGTGGAATAAGTTTATCAGTGAGTTCGCACTGCCGAAACATTCACATATAAACATGTTGTGGTATGAGTTTTATCAGAGAGAGAGAGATAAATGTTTTATATGAATTTTTCGGCAGTGCAAACTCACGGTAAGAACATAACATTCGTGAGAATTAAGAAAATATGATAAAATAATAAACAATTAAGAATTTAATTCCTTATTTTTAATTCAGTTTAATTGGCAAGCATGTCCTTGAGGTGGAACAAAATATTGCGCTAAGCGATGAAAAAGACAAATTTAAAGGTAAACAATTTAAAGGTTCTAACGGTACGAAAATTTGATTCACATAAGTTTTGCGGAATATTAATTTTGTCATCTTACTAGATGGCAATCGCTTCATCGGCTCGATGTTACTTGGTGAAGAAAAAATGAATGTGGAGGATATTGCAACGGTGGTCATGGATATGCTCTTGATCGGTGTAAACACGGTATTACAATCAATTATTTGTTAACACATTTCTTCTTCTTATTTAAAGGAATGACAAATTACAAAAAGTTATTTAAATAATCCTCGACGACGATTCACACCTCACGACTTTTTACTGTTACGAATTTAAAACTAAATTTACTATCTAAACTAAATATAAATCAAGTAAATACTTCAATACACACAAAAAATACATTCAATGTGTTACATCATTCCCCATAAAAAGAAAATATTTACTAAACCTAAAAAAGTGCCAACCCTAATAATCTGTTACGTCACTGAAACTGAAAATTAGCAGGAGATAATAAATTGTTTATTTTAGATAGATTATTTTAGCAGGAGATAATAATTGTTTTCTGCCTAGTGCAATAATATTTAAAAAGGTTTGTAATCTCAGTAAAGGAAATCAAATTGCTTAGCTACTTGGCGTTTTAAAAAGAGAAGAAAAAAATATTATATCACTTACAAGTCATCTCAATAAATCTTAACATATCATTACATTTCTCGACTTATAGACTATAACGTGTTTTTGTTCCAATTCGTCATAAGATGGGAAAATTATAACTTTATTCAGGGTTTCTAAAAGTTTGAAACCAAATTTGTTTTTATTATTACTTTAAATCAGTGATTCTCAACCTATGTTCCGCAGCACTTTTGTGTGCCGTCAAATTATAAAAATGTGCCGCGAAATTCTACAAATATAAAATAATGATGATATTTTAAAGTAAAAATTCCATTTTTAGCTTGTAAATGATCTCTTAATAAACGTTTATATATCGTTAAAGCATATATTAGTTTCTTTTGAATATTTAAAGGTTTTTTACAAACGTTATATGCTTTATTTCAGGAAGTAAATGGTTTTTATATTTTTTTTTGTGTGCCGTCAAATTTTTAAATTGTTAAATATGTGCCGCGAACAATATAAGGTAGAGAAACACTGCTATAAATAATCAAGTAGTCTTTTATTATTAGGTAAGAATGTAAATAACTTGCTATGTAGGTCTACTCTTTTAGTATCCAAAGTTGTCTAGTCTTTATTTGATGTTTACAGGGTTTTCAACGACGATTATTTTATATACTATCCATTTTTTTTGTCCTTATCTCCCCTTTCGGCTTGAGGGTATTTTTGTAACACCTATATGTTATAAGAATCGGTTTGTATTCACTAATATAAATAATGTTCTGTTTACGTAGATAACATCAGCGGTATCATTTTCGCTGTATTTCATAGCGAAGCACCAAAGAGTACAGCGGTTACTGTACCAAGAAATAGAGAATATCACCCCAGAAATGTTGGCAAGAGATATTAATAGTCTCAAAAACAGAACGCCATATGTTCAGGCGAGCATCAGGGAGACACTAAGGTGGGTGGCACTTTACAATTCATAAAATGTTTAACACCTAAAAATGAACAAAAATTATCGTTTTCAGATTGGCACCTCCAATACCATTGCTGACAAGAATTTTACCAAAGAATATAGTTTTGGATAGCTATAAGTAAGTAAATATGTCAATACTAACTGCAAACTGTAGTATAGTAGTCCACAATAAACAAAATTCTTAATTGGTGTACTTTATACTTCGAAACACTACATATTCAATTTAGTGTCATTTTTATGTGAATACACACATGCGTTTAAAAAATATTCATACAGTTATTATAAATACAATAAAATGTTTGTCTTCTTACACAAAATTCCTATAAAACGGTCCACTGCTAAACGTGGGCGTCCTCCATAAATCACCACAAAGATTAGTTCTTTTGGTATCCTCATCCAGCGGACTCCTGCAACTTTGACCAGACTTTTTGCGATTTCATATACGTCATTCCCAATTTCCATCGATCACCCCTTTATTAACTGGGCCACGACAGTTACCATTGTTCCTTAGATCACATCATTTCTGGTATGACCTCCCAGACTCCGACCATTGCGCTTTAAAAGACCTTCAGCCGTCTGGTGATGGGTGGGGGCCACGTCTACCGTACGTCATCACTGGCAAATTACACTGCTCAAACATTCGTCTTGCGACACTACGGTATTTGGGACGATGGAACGAAGTATAAATATGAAATTGTCATTACAATGATATGTAAACCGAAATTGGATGACGAAAATACCTCTTAACGCTTTCTATTTAACATGATGATTTCTATATAACCTTGATTTATATTTTGTTTCATCTTGATTGTCGGATTACATGCAAAAGTCGTATTAAAAGTAATGGTCACAATCTCGAAGTATACTATAATTGAATTAAGCAATTATACTATATATTGTAATTGGATTTAAATAAATTTATTTTGCGTAGTATACCTCGTGGAACGCTCATAATGATGTCAATACAAGACGCTGCTCTAAAAGAGAACAATTACGATGACGCTGCCAAGTTTTATCCCGAACGGTGGCTGAACAAAGAATCCAAGAACCATCACGACTTTGGATCAATATCTTTTGGTTATGGCGCGCGGAAATGCTTAGGACAAAATATTGCGGAAATAATGGCAACACTTCTTATTATTAAGGTAAGTACGTAAATTATTAATTTTTGATGAATAAAAGCGCCAACGTCAACATGACGTTTGATTTTTGATGGTCATTATCCATTGACAATCGTACCTGATTGAATTTTTGAAAATAGCAAACGATGGCAACACACATAAAGTTATTGGGTAAAATTACGAGTGTAGAATTCTGTGCATATTCACCAAAAAATTCACAATGGTAGAAAATTACCCCTTTTTACACATTTACACTTTTTCCAACACAAAAATTTTCACAAATTATTAATTTTTGAGAAAGAAAAAACTTTTTCATACGTTCATACAGTAAAAATGACATTTTAAATGTAAGAAATATTCACCATCAATTTTACAATGATAAAAAATGATCCCATTCACGTTATTATCAACACAATTTATTTCGCACATTAGTAATTTTTGAGAAAAAAAAATTAAAACTTGCAAACATTATTATATTTTATTTATTTATAAGCGTAAATGTAGTAATTTTCTATCAGTGTGAAATTTTTGGTGAATAGGCACAGAATTCTACACTCATGCTAATTTACCAGTAATTGAATTCGAACATCCAAAATTTCCTTTACAAACGATTTATTGAAAAGGCATCATAGTACCGCAGTAGGGTAGCTTTATTTTGCTCCGACCTCATCTTTTTTCCTGCCTGACAGAATGGTATTGTTTTTCGCGGGTATGTATATATGTATGTCTGTTCTATTATGACCTGGAGCTCTAACGGCTGGACCGATTTTAGAGTGAGGAGTCATTCTATTCATATTCTTCCCCAGAGTTAGTAGTCGGACTTATTATAGTCGGCTTTTAAATTAACTACAAGTTTTTTCATAACTACGCAAATTTATTTTTACCTTGTAAACGGATTTTAATTATATAGATGAGATGGAGAGTATTGCTATTATTTTTAAAGCTTTTATAGCATCTAGAGCTGCGAAAGAGCCACCAGTAATAGAAAGAAAACACTGATATGATATACTCTTTGGTGGGATAATAATTTTTATAACTGTACCTATTATTTTAATGTAATTATCAGGTGTTACAAAAGTACAAGCTGGAGTATCACTACGGCGATATTGAACCTACACGAAGTTTTATCACTAAGCCAAACAAGCCATTGAAAATAAGATTTATTGATAGAGTGTAATGACAAAATGTATGCCTGCCATTGTAAGATTTACGAATTAGTTCTGTTTTCTTTGTTTAAGTATGTTTCAATAAAGTATATATCATATTATATTGTTTTAATGTCATTGTTTGAGATGCGGTTCTTCAAAATTACGTTAGTCTTGACATTGAAGGATAGAATTAGAACTAGCGTTGTGAGGGAAAAGTTTAAATAAATAAAAGAGGATGTTGTTCCTAAAGTTGACGAATGCATGCCTCAGTTGTGTAGGCTTATCGGATATGGTAATGGTGTGCTGGTTATACCGGCAAGCATACTCTACATCCAACAATCTAAATTTAGAAGTCATAAATGTTTTTAAAAAGGAATATTATCTTCAATCATTAATTTCTGCAGAGCTAAGAGTGTGCCTTTAAAAAAAGAGTATGATATTTTCTGAAGGGCCCCAAGTCCAATATGATATGAAGTTGAGAAATAGTTTACTGCAACAACAGTTGAAAAATGAGCCGGTTTGACTGGTGAACCAGAAGACAGGAGTGAGAAGTTGAAGCGTAGAAGTTTTCTACATGTCTTCTGACGAGATGGCAAAGGCTCTGTTGTAGTTCTCTTCCCTTTCCCAGAATCTTCTAATTAGAAAAGGATAGGATGGGAATGTCGATTTGACGGGGGGGGGGGGGATTTCTATGGATAGCAGTCATTAATAATGTGACCTCTGGGTCGTTTGCCACTTTTTTTTACCAAAATCTTAAAAATGACAGGTAAGAAATAGTATGAAAGGTTATTATTTACAAAGATGATTATATAGAAAAAAATAGTAAAAACTAAAGTAAATGCTAATGTTGGATACCCAATAGCACTGTACCATTGCATATTGTAAAGCCTAGTAATGAAAAGTAATGCTTTTATTTTAGGTAAAACTAAGGTAAAAATCTTAACCATATATGTATGTGTTAAGCAGATAAAGAGTAATCAACCTTCTTATAGTAGTTGGTGGTATATGTTAACCAATTTTCCTATTGTGGTACTTTTATTATTGTTTTTTAATTGTAGTTATCTTAGGTTTTAGTTTATTAGAGGTGGAACAATTCAAAAGGAAGTGTATTATTTAATAAACTCTGTCTACTCTTCTGGAGTATTAGGGGTAAAATATATTGAAAGTGAGATTTCAAACAAAACCAAAGTATTAACATAATTTATTATTGAAACTTACATTACATTAATTTATAATAGTTATTTAGTATAAACTTTTTACAATTACCAGACTTATAATTAATTTAGATACAAGTATATTTTTATTTTTTATGTTATTCATTATTTTGGTTATCTCTGCCGTCTAGATTTGAAGATGTTTAAATACTTTCCTCGCGTCATTTCCTTGGCCTCTTCAAGTCCAAGCTGATAAGCTACATCATGAAGTCTTTTTACTTCCATTATTAGACCACTGGTAGTCAATGACCCAAGTTCTGCAAACATTTATTGGATTATAGTCTAAAAGCTTAATGCGAGCACTATTTTTTAACGCTAAAGCACTAAAGAAAACAATCACTATGTGTTTAGAGAATACTTATAGAAATAAAAAAGTAATAAGTTGACTAATATTTCGGTTTTTATTTTTGGTTAGCAAAACAGAAAACTAATAGTGTAAATACAAGAGCTTAACTTGTTAAGCACGACATATAATGAAGTCAAATTATCGATGACATTTGATTACAATAAAGATTGAAAAAATTACAATTCTTTGATTGACTAGAAATAAAAAAAAACAATTTCTGATAGTAACTTACGTCGCATATGAGCATAATCTTCTTTAGTAAGTCCTTTCCACGACGGAGGAGATTGATCCGCGTTTTGCAGACTCGCAAACTCCGAAACACCGGGAACTGCGAAAGAGTCGTTTGAATGTTGTGTACTATCGTCGGATATTGATAAATTATTATTTCCGTCACCCATTTTAAATTAAATGTTTAAAATACAGACGTTATAACTGAAAATAGAAAAGTGAATGGATGGACGTAATGGTGGACGGAATGACAACATTAGAACTGAAACGTAAATCGCGGGGATTTTTAAAAATCCATTACGCAAAATTTAGTGATGAGGTTTAAGTGATATTTTACTAACTTTGTTCGGGCCATAGTTCCGGTGAGGCTCTGTCAAGCTTTTCTAAGCTAAGGAGACTCTCTTCTAAAGATGTCAGAGGACTATCTTCTGATGGAGTTTGTCCTGAAAGGAAGGAAAACAACTGAAACTCCATTGACAATAATTAGTCCTAATCCTAATTAATCTGGAATCCTAAATAAAGAAAGCAAAGTTTATATGATGGTAAATA
Source organism: Papilio alexanor hazarajatica (assembly GCA_018246295.1). Lineage (NCBI taxonomy): Eukaryota > Metazoa > Arthropoda > Insecta > Lepidoptera > Papilionidae > Papilio > Papilio alexanor. Next base: position 19,826 of record DWLR01000481.1, read on the forward strand.
ACATAGTTAAAACGTTACATAAATATCTTTACCATCGTTCACTTGATCGTTCACAATAGAATTATGTTTCGCGGCCATTTTCTAATTCTTGACACAAACAAAGACATTGTGCAACATTTTTTATGAAGTAACATACATAGACAGAGCATAACAATTTACAGACAAAATAGCCTTCAATTTCAACCAAATATTTTTTTTATTTATTTTTGGTCAGTTAATTTGTTATCTGCTAAAAAATGAATGTATGCAGAAATCAGCAATAAATTGCGGTTTTAAAATCCACTAAGATATTTTTAATACTTGTAATTTCGAACAAAAAATCAACATTTAACTTTAATTTAGAAATTTATTTAAACTTTTTTCATACACATCCATTACATTTTTAAAAGAAATGTAGGATTCATTTCTCTTTTCCAGATCTATGTCCAGAAGTGAGACTGTCCGTAATTTTTTTTTGTGTACACTAGGAAACTTGTTTTTTTCCACAGGTCAACACTTCATTTAGTTTTCTCTTTCTTTCTTCCGGTTGCCAACACAAGGCAAGGTAAGTCTCTAAATTTTGCCACATGGTTTTTTTGAAAGTATTTAGTTGAAAATAAAGGTTTTAGTGAAATAAAAGTGTATTTTATTATTCAAGGTAATATTACAGTTTAATATCCGCACGTTTTTTTAATTAAATGTTTGTGTTGTCACTTTAACAAACATGCTTCATGAACCTGGTCAATTAAATCTCGTAGGCTTCTAAAATTTTATAAATCTGTTGAATCCTAACAAAGACTCAATTTCTCTATAACTTAATGTTTAAGTGAAAGCAATTTTATTTAAAACATGTAACAATAACTATAAACATATTCTGAATTAGTTACTAACCTAACCTATGAAGAAGGTGGATTACAAAAGTATAATAGTGCGCGATTGTCAGTGACTTAAAATGTATCCTACCAATATGCGAGACGTATTGTATATGACTTACAATAATCTAATGTTAGTCGCAATTTAGCAGAAGTGTACCTCTGAACATTTATGCTGATTTTATATTTGATTATTTCAGATGCGTTCCGTGACACTTAAGGATGTCGAACAAGACAAAGTCGTCAAGACCGTGGCTGCCCACTTGAAAAAGTACATACATTTATTATATATGTCAATTTTCTGTTCCTGCGTTGATACTAATATTTTACTATGCGCTTACACTACAATTTGTTAACTTTTAGGACGGGCAAAATTAAAGTCCCGGAGCATATGGATCTGGTGAAGACTGGTCGCTTCAAAGAGTTAGCACCGTACGATCCTGACTGGTTCTATGTCCGTTGTGCTGCTGTCCTCCGCCATGTTTACATTCGTTCACCTGTTGGAGTCAAGACTGTTACTAAAATATTTGGAGGCCGTAAACGTAATGGAGTAACCCCATCGCACTTCTGCAGGTAACATTAATTTTCATTTAAGTCTTCACATATTAATAAAAATGTGAGATTAAATTTAAATGAGTTTTGAAATAGTATTAAAACAAAATATGACCTATGTCTTGAAATAAATTTAAGTAAATATTAATTCTAATTAGAGTACTATCAAGTTGTGACAATAACAACTTATGAGTTTTTTATGAGCAATTTTGGTTGCTTACCCTAGTGGCTTATGATCATGGTTTCTATTTCACTTAGTGAGTAAAATTTTACTACATATTTCTTGAAACTGGTATTTGATTTTATTACATGATATACAAAAATCTAGTCTTATATTACATTTTAATCTACATCTATTTTAAATGGGGTTGGTGTTAAATATATTATATAACTCTAAATGTTGTATAATAACTTAAGTAATATAAATAAAAAAAGCTAATAAAATGTTTAAACATTTAAATTTTTAAATTCATGATATACTTTTAACTAAAATATTTTACTAAGTACTAGATATGCTATCAAAAGTACAGAGTAAATCAAAGATTACTATGCAACATGTTCAAGTTTTAAACTTCAAATCATGATAAGAGTATCTAGTAGCATGGCACAGGGTAAATATTAAAATGTTCGTATTAGGTAAATTGTTCAACTTCTTACATTTAAAACTTACATAAATACAATTACTAGGCGTAAGTTATACCACCATACTATATTTTCCATTCCATTCCCAACTAATGTTAGTTGTAACCGAACTAATTGATAAGAGGTATTGTTTTTTGTGTTGAACCGATTGACTGGTTTCGAAGAGTGAGGTGCCCTTAGATTTATATTCTTCACCATAGCGGATATGAGGATGTAATGAATGATGACAATCATGCAGTCGTTTTTAAGTTAACTGTTACTTGTTATAAGTCTAAACAGTGGGATTCTTTACAGGCCACTTTCGAACTGTAACAACCTTAATGAAGTATCATCTATTTAATTGCAGAATTAAATTATGAGAGTTTATCTTTGATCAGTGCCAGGTTTAATTTTTCTGTGTTGTTGATTTATAGTCTTATCTAGCTATAGTTCTATAAGTTGTGGAAAATTGAATAAAATGGTTAATAATTTAAAATAATTTCGATGAATGGTTTGGTGAAACCAGTCAACAATTGAAAATCTTTAAGCAAGTTTATGAGGTTTTAGATTTATTGACTGGATCAATCAAAATATTTATTTTAATTATATATAATTACAATATCTGTTTAGTGAAAAGAATTTTTCATGTATTCTAGGTAGTCAGAAAAAATTTTTGATACTCTGAATGCTGAATGCAGTGTGCATTATTTTGAACCTTAAAAGATCACATTATGTCTATCCATTTTTGTATATTCATATTTGTTGATGTCTCTAAGTTGTAGTATGAGAAAGCACTTTGATATAAAATTCAGTATTGTTAATTCACATGTTATGTATTATTCCGCAGATCATCTGGCAGTATTGCTAGGAAGGCTCTGCAGGCACTTGAAGCTCTAAAGTTGGTGGAGAAAGTGCCAGATGGTGGCCGTATCCTCACCGTCCAAGGCAGACGCGATCTCGACAGAATCGCAGCACAAGTCCGCCAAAAAGCCAAACAGCAAGCTAAGCAGAGTGTTATTGTATTGTAATTATGTGACAAATAAAATATAAAAAACAAATTTCACTTATTGTTTAATTTTTTATATAATAAACTTTTACAATCTAACTCAACAAAAACAAAAAATATGTTAAGAGGTGTCGAAATTTTATTTTTATTTTAATTATGTATTTGTACAAATACATAATTGAGTTAGAAAAAGGGCTTCATATCAAAATGCACAGACAATTCTTTTGGGATATTGAATAAGTTCTTTAATTAAAAAAATTCTCACTGCGTATAACTTGATTACGTTGAAAAAAATATGCGCGATTTGAGGGGTAATAAATTTCACGAGAAACAATTAGAACATCATTAGTGATCGTGAACCTGTAATCGAATTAAATTACGGACGATTGACCTAGTCTAATAGAATGACACGATTTGAGAGAAAGAATACGAATTTAAAGGAATTTGATAATTCTATTGAATATTAATAATGTTAAGTTTTATTTACAGCTCCGCATGATTTTACGCAGTTGCCTTATGGGTAAACTGGCTTATAGGGTACAGAATGTTACACTGAAAAGTGCATAATGTAATTTTTTTTTACATCACACTAATAACTCGTAAAAATGACACGGTATGGACAGTCAAATATATTTCAGACGAGAAACTGTACCTATATAGGTAACAAGCAACTGTTTTTCATCTGAAAATTGTTCCACTCTATGGTTTATATATGTCTTCTATTGCTTTTTATTGTCAATGTCAAGTTGTGCTGTCAAATGTGATTTAAAAATTACAGCGCAGTTTTATTCAATTTATGTATGTGATCGGATGGTTTTGTGATTTCATTGCAGTGATGACAAAATGTTTACAGTCATAAGACGTCGAATTAGTTTCATAGCATTTTTATATTTCATTCCGGGCGTTGTTTCTTTACACGAATATGAAACGTGGGATAAATCATTGTACGTGGCACAAGAACCATTTGAGGGTTCCGGAAAATTATTTGTAATAGATAAATTCGATATAGTAAAAGATAATTCGCATTTTGAAAGGAAAAAACGCGAAGCGCCAACGACCCCGACGCCGGTTCTCGAAAAAAATATTAGTACATGGGTAATATACTGTTTCCTTATTAACCGCGGACCTTCCCCTTTGTTATTTTTTCTTTATTGTCTCCTCAATAGTGATAACGATTTATTTCATTTTCAACTATGAATGTTTTTTGACATTACGTAGGTACTTTGTTCACTTTCTTCTATTTTTAATTCATAATGATTAAGCAATAATTTTCAATGATCAATGACAAAGACAAAGTATGCTTTGTTAATTTTTTATTACCGATAAATAATTTGAATTCGACATATTATTTTCAAATGCTATTGCAACCTTTTATTACAATTTTTTTTTATTATAGAGGATTTTTTTCTTTATCTTCTTTACAGTGTAATGTAAACTATACAGGCTTAACAAAATTAAATTATTTTTCTTTTTAACAGACAACACATCTTAATGATAGTCATCAGCAGTTGATGGTGCATTGGGTGGGTGAAGGTTCCAAGGTGATCATTTGTTTAGCAAGAGACTCTAGTCCGAGGAGCAAGGGAACATTGTCACCTTCAGCTCTCTTTATCTCATACAACTATGGACAGACATTTGTTAATAAAACGGAAAGCTTCAAATTGGATGACACACCAAACAGTGGATATGCACAACTTGATAAGTTCTTCAACCATCCAAAACATCCAGAGTTTGTAAGTAATATTATTCTTAACTTGGATGCCACAAATGTAACCCTAGATGGCTCCTCAACCTTTTTACAAATGAACTAATTAGATTATTCAGAAATCATTGGTGTGCCTATTTTTCTAACTTTAACACTCATGGGCAACTTCAGTCACCCTGATGTTGAGCAGCCTCACTCTAGAGTACCTAGATGTTAAAAAACCTTATCTCATTAATCTCTCTCTCTCTCAATAGTTCTAATTGTCTGTGTTGAGCCTTTTACCACATACTAAGCATAAGTTGTAGCAAGTGAGTTTTAGTACATAAAATCAGAACCATATTAGAACATACCAGCTGGGAATCAAACCTTGAACATTAAACTGTAAGACAGATGTCTGTATTACTGTGCCGTATCACCTCTTTGATATATTGAACCTTTTTTAAATATCAATATCAAGCAATCTAATGAGGTATTAGATCAATGACCTCAACTGTTTGAACAGCTGACTAAAGCCAATTAAGACACTAAGTGTTCTATTTTTAGTAGCCTTGGTACTTGATATGTATTCTTCAATATTATTAGCTAGTGTTGCAGTACAGTCTAACAGACAAATAAATTTAA
>DWLR01000482.1:0-25173 GCA_018246295.1 Papilio alexanor hazarajatica
CCGTCGTATCCTTGCAGCGTTTTGTGGCGGGTGGCTATAGTCACCCGTCGTATCCTTGCAGCGTTTTGTGGCGGGTGGCTATAGTCACCCGTCGTATCCTTGCAGCGTTTTGTGGCGGGTGACTATAGTCACCCGTAGTAGCGAAAGGGTTAATATGTTTTTAATTTGAATTAACGTGCGTAGGAGCAAAAAGGCTATTTTACAAGTAGGGTAAGGGAATCATACATATAGTAAATATGGTGCAGTAGTAATCAAAATTTGCAAGTAAAAGTTTACTTGATGATTTTAATATGAAATGGGAGAAAATCATTTATTTTAGTTATTTTTTCTCCTTCTCCTTTTTTGTCCCCCTATAAACGATATTGTTTGTTAAGGTAATAAATAGAAAATTGGAAAAATTACTCTATTTTTAAACGGTGAATGCCGAGAACATTTAAAATAAGAGCCATCTACCGGATATTTTTGAAAAACATTTAAATTTGTTGCTAAGCTAACATATATTTTCCGGATTTTCTTTATTATATCTACCATACTTTATGAGCATATTTTAGATATATATTATCTACGTAAAATATTCTCGCGTATTATAACTATTCAACGTAAAATGTTTTTATAACGTTGTTACTGAAATCTTTTTAATATCAGGTTTTGTGGTTGGTTAGTTAGTAATTTTTAATTTAATGTTGTTTTCTGAGTATAATACGTGTTAACTTGATTATCAATTTTCTTTACCTAATTTTCATCTAGCGGATCTTTTCGAAAATCGATCAAAATTTTACTTTTTAAAATATACTTTTTTAACCATATTGTTTATGAATTGATTGATTAAATGCTTGATTGAAATGACAGTCGCTTCATGTCACTGGCACACGAGTAATAAATTCGTTGATTGAAAACAACAACTTGACATTTTCTAACAAAACAAAAAGTAATTTTTGAACTATAAAGCGTGGTCAAAAGTAACTTATTGACAACGAGACATAATAAAAAGTAGAAATGCCTCCTAAAAAGGAGAAAGAGCGCGGCGATGATGATAACTCTTGGCGATTACTTATTGAGCAGACACCTTTAAATGAACCTTCATGGAATGTTAAAGTAGTGATTTTTGAAACAGCTGGAAACGAACAAGAAATTATTTATTTAAACAAATTCGAAACCTCTGCAAAAGAAGAGAAAAGGTTCGTAATTAAAAATATCTGTAAATCTGAAACCATTTTCATGGTTAATCAACTTGGTGCCGAAAAGAAAGTAAAAGATGAAAATTTACGAGTTTTCGAGGAAGGTCATTTGTATCTCAAAGAAAAGAAAGATATACCTCCAGATATACTGGCGCTTATAATTAAACATCTTATTTTAAAAATGAAACAGGAGTACCTTTCTATACAAAAGCAAAAATATGTAGTGAGAGAGGGTATACGAAATGAATCCTTGACAATGATAGATCAATCTGAAATAAAGAATAATATGCCACAAAATATCCAACCGATAGAACCGGTGGAGCCTTCACAGACCAAAAGTAAAGGCAAAAAAGATGAAACAGATGCTATAAGCCTTTCAGTACATCCTGAAGAAGGCAAAAAATATAATACCTTACTTCGATTGAGAGGAGAAGAATGGAGAGATAAAATTTACGTCGATGACTTTCCAGTTGACGGTCCTAATTTATATCTGGCAATTACCGGTTTTTTAGAGCCTTACCTTTTGGAGAGCCTTATAAAAATCGGCGTTCCTCTAACAGCTGTTGTTCAAATAAGAATAGATCCCGCATCGAATAAAATATCATCTAGTTATTTTACAGGAACTAAAAGAGGTCATAGTGCATTTGAATTGGCTGCAGAGAAATCATATGAATTTTGGAAAACACTACAAGAGTTAAGATTAGACAATACATCTGCTCAAAGTTTTAAGGATATGGCTTTTATGGTTTTTACTCCGCCATACGGCATTAGTGACACGTTTTCTAGTAGCGCTGATCGGGTGTACGATGAGCTTAGTTTCCTCCTGTACGATATACAAACCTTGACGAGGCAACACTCGCATTATTTAGACAACATGGACGTCAAGTGTATACCCACTGAAAGTAAGAATGAGCACATGTTGAAAACTTATAGTGATTTTGTAAACGTCATCCCTCTAGAATGTACCACTATGTTTTCTGTCATCGATAGTATGTTACAAACTGTTTGTTTCTACTCCTCCTGTGACAGTAAAAGCGGTACAACATCTTTATCGACTGATTTTACAATAACGCACAACAGTTATAGCACGAAGAGTACCATTAATTTTGATAAAACCGATACCCTTATTAATAAAGTTTTTGACACTTTATCTAAGGGTGATTTCAATAAGAAAAATTACCGTATAACTTGTGGTGAAGAATATGATAAATATAAAGATCCAGTAATTATAAACTATGGTGATTGTGCACAATGTACCACTTTTCATTTAGAAAATATTAATTTAGACAATATTATATGGTATTCTTTAGTTAATATGCCTATTTGCAACTTGTGGCAAAATCAGACGATTCCTTCGGAGGAATTACAGGCCAAGATAAATTTACATATTAGCGCACTACTCACATGTTTCGACAGAGAAGAACTTGATGACTCCTTATTCAGTAGACTTATTCACATGTTGTCTTTTCGAAAACTTTATAATAATAGGAGTTCTTTGAAAAAAGATAGTGTTCCGCCTACAAGCATTTCCGAATTCAAGAAAATATATTTAAAACGTAGTACTTTCGCCGAACCCTTTCCCAAAAGCACATCATTATTCTGGACGAGCAGTGCTACTTCTCCACCGAGCCCAACTATAGTAAAAAGTTACAGCTGTTCCAAGGAGTTTTCCGCCAGAAGCGACTCTGAGGTGCAACAAGTTGAACTGCTGTTCGACTGTCCCGATTTAAGTGAACTGGTATCTGCACTTGAAATAACGAATGATAAACCAGTAAATCACTTAATAGATGATTATGATTTTTTTGAAGATTTTTCTGGCATAAATTCCCTTCAAGTATTACTTAATGCATTTACCAAATTTAATTGCTTAAACTATAAGTATTGTGAAGCGACAGATAGTTTTATTATGATGTTCTACAACAATCACGATAACGATGGAATTTCACGTGAAGAATGGCGCTGTCATTTACCAACCCCTGTGTGTTTGCAAGATTTTTTCGATTTTGTACTTGAAGAACAATATCGATGGATTCAAGATGAAGAAAAGTTGTATGATGAATGTACTCGATTAAAGACCAAATTAGAATGGAAAGAGTCGTTGGATAAAGTTCCAACAAAAAGTTGTGTTGAAAATATTGTTGACATAGATTCTGAGCTGTTAATAAAAGGTTCTCTGAAATACCATGAAAAAATACAAAGCGAAGATATAAATGATGAGGAAGTAGACCAAAATTCCGTACTACCTAAAATTACTATTTCATCGACATCCAGTCCAGACTCCAAAAGTGGTCGAAAAACAAAATCTACACAACAAAACAACAAGAAAGGTGTAGATTTGTCAGCTGAAGTAGACAATGTTTCTGAAAACAATGCATACTTAAAAAGATTTTCTGGTTATAATTTAGGAGTAAGAAGGGTGGAAGTCTTTGGAAAAGATTCAGTTTATTTTTCTAAAGATGGTACAAAGATAAGTAGTTTTTATACTATTATTATACCAATGAATCTAGAGTATTTAGTTTTAAATGTAGTTCCGGGTAACGGAAATAATGAATTTTGGATGCAGAAAAAACTAGGAGATGCTATTCCTTCTAATATTCATAATGTTAGTGAATCCTTCAGAATTATGAGTAAAGATCATGTAACATATTATCTAAAGAAAAATTGGTCTCAAACACCAATACCTATGGTTGCTTCGGTATCTAGTAAAAGTAAAATTAAACCTAACGAAAACTTAAGTAAAGGAAAGGTCAAAACAACTAGTTCCATTAACACATTGATTTTTGATTCGAAATGTTATTATTCTTTCATGATAACGTGGCCCAACGGCCTTATAATAGAAAGTGTAAATGAAATAGATTCATCAAAAATTAGTCACATCAAACAATTTTATGTGAGTTCAGTAGCACACATTAATGAAGACATGCGTTGCGTGACTCTAGATGGTGAAGTGGTTATTTTTAAAAAATCTGGGATTATAGAAATATTTAGACCCGACGGCACTTATATTAAAATTTTCAAATGTGCTAAAAGACTTGTATATCAAGATATTATAGAGGATAATCGCAGTACTAGTAGTTCTGACAAGAATAAGAAAGTCAAAGGTAAAAAAGACAAATTAGGTAGGTCCGCTTCAAAGTCGTCGAAATATATTATTGAGCAGAATGAAACTTCAGCCGGTACATCTCACTATGAATTATTTATTGATGAATTCGAAATAACAGATTCAAACGGATTAAAGGAAAAATGGATTAACAATCAACTCATTAGCGCAGAAAAGCTATTAATAAGAACGGCCACAGACTACAATTTGGGTGAAGTATTTTCCCGGCGTATGGATGGCACAAATACATTACTCAATAAAGACGGAATGTTCGTTGTAACATTCCATGATAACACCAGAATCATTACAACCTATTCAATTGATGATAAAGAAATTTATCCAGATTTTATCGATTCTAATGACATAATGAACTCGCCTGTTATATTTGAAAACGAAAAGATATCAAAAGATGCGGTATCTCTCAAAAGTAAAGAAAGTGTATTTTCGCATGAAAGTTTAATAAGTGATACCTTGAGTGAAGATGAAAATGAAGGAAAAAAAGAAACTAGACCAGATGGTTTTGTATCAGTTCAAGTGACTCATACAATAGAGAACGCTAACTTTGCTACAGTCACCGTTAACAAAGCTAATGGCAATATCACTGCTGATTCGCCAAATAAAACGTCTTTAGTCCTAGATACAAATGGCAATTATGATATTTTCCTTGATAAATCGACATCAGCTCATTTTGATGGCGAATGTTTAAATATCAATTTTGAAGCTTGCAATCAGTGTGAATCTACTACCAAATGTATGGTCAATATAAATAATACGAAGAATGCAAGCAACACCGAACAATCATGGTTAACTATGAAAGATTCTTTCGGCAAGAATATTGTTGTTGACGTTGAAGGTGCGATTAATTTAGTAAGTGATCCGAGTAAAGAAGAAGTTGATCATAGCAAAAACGAAAAAATATCCGATAAACCCAGTAAGGAAGAAGTTGATCATGGCAAAGCCGAAAAAATATCTGATAAACCTACAGAGTCTTGCCTTACATTACTGGGGAAGTGTAGGGAAATGTATGATGCAAAGTCATTGAGATTTTTTGTATTTAAAAGGTTAGCACGTAAATTTGTAAAATTTCAATACATACGCTTAAAATATTATCAACTTACCAAGGAAACAAATGTGATTTTTATCGCAGGGATTTGAGTTGTTCAGAGCTGATACACCGTTCGCTTATGGAACAGTATAAGAATCATTGCCGTTGGCAGCCTTGGTGTTCTATTAACCAGTACGATACGTTTGGTGATCATCGCAGAATATTGTCAATACTTACACCATTACAACTCACTGAAACAGAAGTAAGAAATTTATATTATTGTCATGTTTATATTTATGTTTAAAATAAAGAATGAGGTACAAGGAAAAATTACTTTGTAAAAGTAAATGGTAAAACAATGTTAGAATTAAATGTAGCCTTAGCCCACAACCATCTATGCGCAGATGTATGAATGTAGAAGAAGGAGGAGATTACTATGTTTGTGAAAAATTGTATTCTCCATCTACCTTGCTGAATTATAAGCTGAATGTTTTAATCTCTTTCTCTCTAGAACACTTAGTGATCTACGTCGTAGTAATGCAATTATTATTATTATATAAATATTGCAATTGTAGAAATGGCTTATGCGGTCAAAATATTGTGATAAGCCAAAGCAGCTGAAATACAAGGACTTAAAGGAAGATTCAGGCAAAGGTTTTTATCATTGGATGCGGCCGTACGGCAGGTTTCGACCTGAACCTAAGAATATTGAAAATGTTGAATTACCAAGACTACCGAGAGCATACGTTTTAAGGTAAATAATCCTTATATCACACTTTTTCATTTATCAACAGTCGTCCACTGATGGTTGCCTTTGCCGCTCTCGTCCAGAGCGCTGCCGCAGGCGCCATTCTAGAACTTTTTGTTGTCACCACATAAGTTTACTAATTCTTCTGACGATGACTTTTTCTCAGCTCCGGATCATTTCACTAATAAAGTTCAATTTGTTTAAACTATTAGTCAGTCAGTTTTAATAAGATCCTCATATCTTATTTAATCCTACCTAATAACTATTCGCTTCGATCTGACAGATCTGAAATATAATGTACGTCATACAATGAATATACAAAAAACTTTTGAACATTTAAATTTGGAACGTGGAAAATTATTATTATGCCCTGATTGAGCATCGAGCCCTTGACCCTCATAATGATCATCAAGTAACTAGAGTTATTTTAAAATAATGCCATCTAAAGTAACAACCCCAAGTCAAGGTCAAGTCAAACGATTTTTAAAATATATTTGTACGAAGGACTTTAGAGCAACTATGGGACGAGGAGTCAAGGAATGATTTGAAAGGAGGCAAGGAAATGGTGAAGGCCGTGTTAAGGTACCGGCGCATGATGCAATCTGAGTCAGAAGCTATACTGCAAGTGCCTATTAGAGACCCTCGAAATAAAGAGGAGAAAGAAACTGACAGAATGTTGCAAGAAATAGCACAAAGGTTTGTCAAGTTAATCCATACTTAACTGTTAAACTTGTTGTTGTTCTTAGCTTGATAGTTGAATAATCCGGAGCAAAAATCCGGAAAATGACTTTTCAAAACATGCGATGAAATGCTCGAAAGAAAAAAAGAGTTAGTGCCTCATTCCTTTCGCATCTTTTCGGGGATTCACCTCAGATTATGGTGATAATACAATCGTTTGTCTTGTGAATATTTCCAACATCTGACCAATAGCAGATACTATTTTTATCAACAATGGTTAAAGCTAGTACAAAGTGCTACAAAGATAAGTTATATTTGTGTATAGGATCTATCAAGACTTGAAGAACGAGCTCTCCGATGACATACATAGCAGTGCTCGACCGACCATAACAACCGAACATCAGAAACCTCCTCAACCTCCGATATTTTCCAAGACGGGAGAAGGTAAATAATAAGTTTAATTATAACGCGTTCATTAATCGACTCATTGGAACGTGAGAATTTTGATACAATTCTGTTACCTATTCTACGAACTCTGGATTCGTCCTTAAAAACATCCAACAGATTCTAAAAGGGCTCATAGAGATGTCATGTATCTAGTTCTTTTTTGATCCTATGTTTTATTATTACATAACTTGTAAGTGTTGTGTGTCGGATATTTGTTTTGTGAAATTTTATTGGTATAAATAACGTTGTTATAATAAATAACTGTTACATGGTTAATAAATCAATACGTAAATAAATTTTAGTGACATGTGAAGAATTGAAGAGAGGCTGGCAAGAGAAGCAAGCTGGGTACGTCAGAGCAGTGGAAGAGATATCGAGACCGAGCCAGAACTTGCAGCGCTACTGGCGCCGGAGGACCGAAGAAGCCAAGGAGGAAGAGTTTTTCAAGTAATGTTTTCTTTCACACACTGTAATAAGATAGTACTATGAATTTGAAACTTGGGATTTCTTAGGCATACATTTTTATTTTATACAAGAAGGTGGCAAACGAGCCTGCGGTCACCTAAGTGACCGCTACTCATAGCCATCTGCAACAAGCAGTTATCGGTTAACTGTTTCTCAAATGTTTATAATAGGCTACAAGAAACATCAACACGATAATACATTATTTATTTAGTTCATACGTCTATAAATATTAAGTCCGATAATAAAATATCGAAGACTGGAAATGACGCTTTTAAACAAAGTATCGATCAATACAAGCTGAAAGAAAAACGAAGATTACACTCAACCTAGTTATTAAGGTACAACAGTAGTAAAAAATTATCGTGTTGATTTAATAGGTCCAGTTTGATAGCTATACAGATCAGTCGTAATTTAGAGATTAAAATTTCCGATTTTGTTTTTAATACAAGTGGCAGACGAGCAATACCATAGTATCCATAGACATCTTCAACAAGCATTTGCTAGTTGCAAATGCGTTGTCTACCTTCTCCTATCCATTCCCTTCCCCCTCAAATCCTGTTTCCCTTTCCACCCTTACCTTATTGAAAAGGATGGAACGGGGAAGAGGAATTAAATTACGCCTTCAGCACCACACTCCTTAGACGAAACGTAGTACTTCACGCCTGTCTTCTGTAGGTCGAGGTATTTCACCGGTCGGGCGGACCATTCTTGCAACGGATGTTGTTGTTACGGACTCTACCACTGTTAGATTCCTCTCTGTTCGATTATGCATAGCATATATCCGTTCATCAGAACCCATTCATTCGAACTGGAACGGATGGTGAGGCCCTAATTAAGAAACCACCATAACCTATTATGTAGTTATGGTAGTAGTTTCCTCGTCATATAGCGGTAATTGACGAAAAAGTATCTCACTACTATTAATAGGACTTTGCTTTTTCGTTTGGGATGTCTTAAATATATCCATGAAAAAGTTAACAAAGTTTATTTGGTCCTTCATTTCCTTGGTGTGGCTTTTACTTCAATTGTGTTACTAGATTGAGAAGCGACTCAGTTTTTAGGTCGTAGCAAAGAAAAAATAGGCGACCTAGTTGTACTTATATGTCACATTCATAATTAAACGTTCTTCCCTGTTTGATATCGCTACACTAAAGTGGGCTATCGTTTTATTAGGGTTTAAGTTTGAGATGCCTGCCCTGCTGATATGTACAGCAGCAAAAAATTTGTATAAATCGTCAGTTTTAGAAATATGTACTCAACGTAAAAAGCATTACTGGTACACATCATAAATATGTATACGCTAAATGCTTCATCGTACGTTTGAAGTTTGTTTGCTATTGACGGAAACGAGACAATGTTATACGTGATTATGTATATAATTGCTTTTGACTATACCTACGACTGGAGATTGTAAAGTCGAAGATAGCACAGCAGTGGTGCGATTAAGTCCGCACTTCAAGTTTGTATTTCGCGCCTATTGCCAAATCTACGAATACCAGCATCGACAGCTTTCGTCCAATGAGCGACAATATAGATTGAGAGATCTAACACGGTGTATTCTTATCGGTCATTTTGACACAATACAAATTCGAAGTTTTTTTTTTTCATCATTAAAGAAAGTATTGGGTAATTTTACCCCATTTTTATTGTTTTGCGTTAAAATGTATAGTGACTATTATCGTCATTTTACTCGTTTCAACATAGCGTAGTTAGGTTACAATTCGTTTTCTTAAAAATAAATAGTATTATGTGTAATAATTAGCCTAATTATTTAAATGTGTTGGCATTCTTTAATTTCTTTTTTTAGTAAATAGTAGTCTTTCAGTGTTTGTAGTAACGCTATCCTTGTTTAGTACTTCTAAAGGTCTAAAACTCAATAAGCTAAGCAAGAAAAAAGGTAAAAGATTTTATATTTAATTATAACTTCAGGTTCAGTATTTAAACTTTGCAGTTTGATGTTGAAAGAATGAATGAAGAAAGATTGCTATCGTGAAATTAAGTCTCATGTTAGTAGGGCTTGTTCTATGCGAACTTAGACCGACATTGATGGCGTACTAAACAAACCTGTATTAGGACTACTCATCATCTTCGACCATGTAAGCCTAGATGAACGGATGTAGAAGCAAGAGATAGATTTAATCCGCAAACCCTCTAGAATAGACGTGTTTATGGTGGATTATAACATTACTTATTTCTTGTTCAGGCAACTATTACGCGAGGAGTCTATACCTCCTTACTTCCGCAACATGCTGGGCGGCGCGGCGTGGTGGGAGGTGAACCACGTGGCAGGGGATGCGGTGACCAGGGCTGGACGTAGCCGATGCGAGTGCCCGCGGCCTACATTAGGCACAACCAAAAATAATGTCAGTAGTAGTCACTAGATGCATTCACTGAATATAGTTGATCGACAAAAAGAAAACTACTTTTAATTTTACTGTTTCTCAAATGTTTATAGTAGCTATTGATATTTATAGGATTGAAGGCTACAGGAAACATCAACAGAACATACATTAATTATTTAACAGATACGTCTATAAATATTAAGTCCGTTAATAAGATATCGAAGACTGGAAATGACGCTTTCATTATAAGCAAAGTATCGAACAATACAAGCTGAAAGAAGCTTACTCTCAACTAAATTATAAGCGTTTTCGTGTTGCGTTAAATTTACTCAGTAACAAAAGTAGCACAAAAACAAGAAGTAATAACGAGAAGAAACAAGTAGTACCTACTAGTAGAGAGTGGCAAACGTGCAATACCATACCCATACTACCCATAGACATCTGCAACAAGCATTTGCGAGTTGCAGATTTGTTACCTACCTGACAGAGTAGACAGAGTAGAGGGGGATAGACAGAAAAATTTACATTTCCTTCTCCTATACATCCCCTTCCCCATCTTATCTTTTTTCCCTCCCCATCCTTATTAAAAAGGGTTGGGAAGGGGAAGAGCAGAAAAATTAGGCTTAAATACTTCTATACTTCACGCCTGTCTTCCGCGAGGTCGTGGTATCTCACCGGTCAAGCGGGCCATTCGTGCAACAGATGTTGTTGTTGCGGACTCATCACTGTTATAAGCTATTACATGAAATAATCGAATTGGTTTGCATTATATTCGAGTTTTTAAAGTGAAATCGGTAATTACAACTCTAAAGAAAATATCCAGCAGTAAAACCATGTTTTGATTTAAATACATACTTTCAAGCACACCCAAATCCCCTACCCCTATATTAATACTGAAGCCGCTACTGACGCTCTATAGAAGGGCTTAAAGATCGACAAATTGCGGCCCTAGTGTCCAGAGAGGGTCAGTGTGTCGAAATTAGTTTGCCAACCGTTGCTGCCGAGTGCAACTCAGAACAGTGTATGGATGTAGACGTAAAAAATATAATAATTTAGCAGCATCTTTATAACAACCCATTTCCCATTTAATATCTACACGAATTCCAATTAAGAAAAATAAAATTCATTTTGGCTGTTAGCTAAGTAACTACTAACTTTTAGTATGTTGTTTTTTTCATAGTAACTACATGTTCTCCAGCTCGACTTTTGTTTAAAGTAAGATGTCTTTGATAGCTAGCTGTAATCTATTACTTCGATCTGCTAGGAGCTTAAGAGCCCCAGATATTATGTTTTCGTGTTATTACCAACCCATTTAATTAACCACAGTGGTTTTTACAGTAGGTCTTTTCCATGTTACCATCATAACAACTGTTGGTCCATTGTAGATTAAAACAGTTAGTTGTCCATGTTTCATCTTTGGTTAAAAAAAATCTCAGAGACCTTCGTTGTTGGTATTGTCTTGTTTTTGGCATTCATTATCTTTGGCTTGGTAAATTGCAATTTCATCCGGTTTTATGCCGTTATTATTCAAGATGTGTTAAGGATGCCTCGTTCATGTAAAGTTTACTGTTGAGGAGACTCTGAAAGCAAAGCTGTCTCAAAGCAAAGCTGATTTCGTTACATATATATATGTATGTATAAATTTTAATTAAGGTTAGTTTATATTGGTAGACGCTATTCAGATGAGGAAAAGGACAACTATTCCGGGATGTGTGCAGATAGAACGGACTGCCCTATTTGAGGTGAATGTTCAGTTTGAGGGGGATGTGCTGCCGGCGCTGTACTCGCTGGTCTAGGTTAACGGCCTCGGCTCCATCGCCTGCTGCCGATTGGTGTCCCTAACCAAAGCGGTGTGGCCTCGCACATCAATTTGTGTTTGAAACGAATGGCAGAAGTGAGTGGCGAATTCCTCTTTCGTTTTCCCCACCGCACTTGCGGCCGCAGGGGCCGCGACCGCGATTGGTCCCCGACCCGACCAATGTGCGCGCCGGTGGCTCTCAGCTCTCGCCCTGCGCATGAAAGGGACCGCGTCACAATGCATCGCCTCCAGTCCGTCCCTGGCCCTTGCTAAGGATTGTGTTGTTGGTGTGTTTTGCATGTGTGGCCGATTGTTTGTCAACATAAAGCTATTGTTATTTGTGTGTGGACATCCATAATTACCGGATTCGACAGACGAGGTGTGACCGGGACGCAAAATCTTCACGTAAGTGTTTGGTGCCCATGTAATTACGTTACCTCCGAGTGATAACAGATGGCGCTAGTTCCATATTATACGAATAGTGTCATTGAACCGGGCCAGCGTGTCAGCGCAGCGGAGCACGACAAACTTTATCGGTCCATGGTCTTGTTTATTTGCACACGATTTGGCGATTACGTACTCCTATGGCGTCTTATCGCTACGACGGTTGACGCTCGTTTGCAGAATCACGGTCTCGACGAAAGTTTTTGGCCTTGTAATTCGATACGACATCCGCGCAAGCATCATATGAATGAAGGCGGCGCTTACGTAAGCAGAGCAATCGCATCTTTTACCTTAACAGAAGGCGAGTCTCCGTGAGAGGTGTTCAATGATACAACAGTAGTATCAGTAATGAAGAGAAACTAAGTTTACCTATCATTGGGTTAAAACTATCTTGTGTCTCCAATATATCGATCAATAATAAATACGCTTTGTTGCTATATTTCGCTGTTAAATAAATAATGAAGTAATACAATAAAATACCTACACATAGTAACAATGGAGTTCATTATAATATCACTATGGTACTCTCCTATCAGAACTTTAGCCTAAAACTAATAAAGCCTGTTTATAATTCTGGAAAACCTAATTAATCAGAACACTTTATTTTATACCTATTATGATTCAATTTTTTGCTATCTTTTCTTTCAAATTTATCGACTGTTATCACAATCCCTCAACGAGTTGGAAATGGGATAGAAATTGATTTGTCTCAACGATCAAGATTTAAATGGGTACATATAACTATAATTTATTATGAAAGTAAAAGGTGTTTAGGTTAGGATAATAGCTCCTTAATTCCTTTATCCACGAGATCCCAGTGAAATTAGGATAGGATTATAGTATTGCATAGAAAATAAAAGTTTTCATATCCTACCCTATTTACAGTTTCTACTCAACTGCCTTATTTTACTATAAGAATAAAAACAAAATATATTGAAACTACATAGGATTTGGCTTTCATTATTGTTTTCATCCTGGATACATAAATGTGTCCCATTTTAGGTTCTTTCCCCTTTTTTGAGATCAAAATTTGATAATCTCGAAATATTGTTGAAATTCTCGATTAGTAACTATTGTTACTATTACTAACTATTGTCCATGATTGAATAACTGACGTCAAGCAACGTACAAGGAAGTAACATAAGTAGGCATCTATATAGAATATACGATACAATTTGTGAATAAAGGAAAAAACAAATTTTATTACATATGTATACAACTACAATATTTTTATTAACTTTCAATCAAGAGATTGGGACTTGGGCAAGAGCCCCATGCAAGGTGAATGGGAGATCCCCATCGTTAAGACCAAAAACTTTAAATAACTACCAGATTATTGAATCGAAATCAAGACAAGTTTTGTAGATTACTAACAATTTAATGCTATCTACACTGCCGGCCAAAAGTTTAAGACCGCACTTAACAAATCTATAAATTGTAATAAAATCCCATAAGATAAATAAAAAAAATGCACATAAGCATATTCTATGGTTAATATCGAATTTTTAAAGAAGTCATTTTTTTTGCTTACTTTCAAGTTATTGGACAATAAACATCTATTGTTTTCAAACACCGACAAACGCTGCACTAGAGCCAGGTGGTAGAGTCGTAATAATATTTTTATGATGTGCTCATTACTAATTACTTTGCTTTTGTTTTGCATTGGTCAATAATTAGGATTATTTAGCTCCTGAAAACACATATTTCCGACTTAATATTACCTGAGTTTACTTTGGTAATCTTAATTAGTCTAAACTTGTGTTTTCTACAGTGAAGACATCTTAAAATGGGAAAAGCACGCGAAATTAGCAGTGAAGTGCTTTCTGCCATCGTTGTTTTACATAATGAAGGCAAAACCGAACATCAGATTGCTTCACAACTGAAGTTATCGAAGACTTGTGTTCATAGCACAATAACTCGATACAGGGAGACAGGCAGTTTTCAAGATCGTACACGCTCGGGAAGGCCGAGAGCTACCACGTCTAGTGAAGGTAATTTCATTGTTGTTACCAGGAAACGAAATAGACGCTTAACAGCACCAGAAATGCGCGTTGAAGTAAACAAAACCCGAGTCAATCCTTTTTCATTGACTACAGTAAAACGGTGACTGAGAGATGCGAAGTTGTATGGTCGCGTCGCCGTTCGAAAACCACTGTTAAGGCCACAAAACAAGAAAAAACGCATGCATTGAGTGAGAAATTGAGTGAGCTCTTGCCCATCGAGATGGGACTGAAGAAGATTTTTAAAAAGTTCTTTGGACCGATGAATCCAAATTTAAACAATTCAGTTCAAAACGAAGAATTTACGTTCGACGCAGTGACCAAGAAAAGATGATGCCAGACTACACAGTTCCCAACAATCAAACATGGTGGTGGATCAATTATGGTCTGGGGTTGCTTCTCTAACTAAGAAACTGGCGATTTGATGAAATTGAAGGATTTTTTTTTTGAACAAAATGCCGATCCTTCCGTGTTGCGATTAATTGGATATGGATTCATTTTCCAACAAGATAATGATCTAAAACATAGCCCGAAATTATGCAGAGGATATTTAGAAGAGAAAGAGGCAAAAGGGGTGTTAAGAAACATATTTTGGCCTCCTCAGAGCGCGGATCTCAATCCCATTGAACTTTTCTGGGAAGAGCTTGTTAGGAACGTCCGTAATCGTGGCCCATCCTCGCAAGAAGAAATGTGGAACGCTTTATGCGAAAGTTGGAGCAATATATAACAAGACAACATCAACAAATTGATGCCGAGACTTGTGAAAAAATCATAGAATATAAAGGATTTTTTGATTAAAAATCAGTTTAGCTAACTATAGCCTTTTTTAGCACGGACTGTTAATATTTCTTTATGCTTTTAAAGTATATTGTTTGTCAATCAGCGTTTTATTAGATGAATAAACAGGTTAATTAAACATTTAATATTTTATTGGAGTTTTGTTTTATTTTCCTACATTAATTAAGGTGGTCTTAAACTTTTGGCCTGCAGTGTACATGTATTTTCATTACAAAGGGGCAAGCATTTGGCAATGTCTATACAATTTTCAGAATAGACCTCAAAACAAATCCATAGACTATCTACATCCATAGACTATCTCTTTCATTTTCTTTGCATCTCTACGTATTGAGAA
The DNA here is from genome assembly GCA_018246295.1 of Papilio alexanor hazarajatica. NCBI lineage: Eukaryota > Metazoa > Arthropoda > Insecta > Lepidoptera > Papilionidae > Papilio > Papilio alexanor. Next base: position 15,378 of record DWLR01000482.1, read on the forward strand.
TAAACTTCAGAACCAGTCCACGAACTGTATAGGTCTACCAGAAACTCATGGCAAAAATTAAAATTAAATTTTGTAGTAAACAATACCGGGGACAAAACGTTTTCTACTTTGAATTTTTAGATTAGTTATATTTTTAGCCGACTTTAAAAAAAAGTAGGATTTTCGTAATTAATGGGGTTTAATGGGTTTGTAAGCGTCCTTTTCTTAGTACGGTGGAACATATTGCGATCGCCAACCCGCCTGCCAAGCGTGGCGATTATGGCATATTTCCCCCCAATGTTGCGATCAATGGGGGAGGCCTATGTCCAGCAGTGGACGATCATAGGCTGAGGTGCTAATGGGTTTGTAATGAGAAGTAGCGTGGTTTATAAATAATACTAAATATAGCTCGCGACTTCGCACGCGTTCGTTTCTTATTTTAAAAGCTGAAATGTTTTGTAGTTTGATTCGGCGTATATAAATTTCGATATAGATAACATATGTCAAAAAGTTGTTAGTGTCATGTCAACATAATCAAACATTACCATGGCAACCGATACTGCAAAAAGAAGTTTTTTTCTATTTCTTATTGTAAACTAACAAACGACTCCTACTATAGCCATTATACTATTTTTTATTGTCATCGATATCGATAATTTGGAATTTACGAATTTATGCGTAAAAGGTGAGGTTACCTTTATTTACAGTGTTTAGCAATTGATTTGAAACAGCGTGTAGTGTATTTTTCCTAGTTCCTTAACTGTTATTTTTTGTATATCGTTTTCGATTATTCTTACTGTGGTGTACACAAAAGTGTATAACACAAATGAAAAAAATGATGCTCTTTATAAATTTATGTCTACATGACTTGTTGATATCTCTTGTTTACTTTCTTTGACCTTACGGATAGATTGCTTTTATCATGGCGCGCTATATTTTTAGCATGGCGGTGCCACCTTATCGGATTCAATGCCCTTTTATAATAGGACGGCTATAAATAATGTGGCGGACGGGAAACTTAGGGGTTACATCTCTTGTCTTCCCTACTGATCCACCCTTTAATCAGCTGTAATTTTTCTAATATTTTTTTCCATGAACTACTAAAACAAATTTAAAACTTCGTTTAGTATTAGATATCTACTTGCCGCAGAGCCAGTAAGTAAAAGGTTTATTATACAACTACCCAGGATTTCGGGAATGGCGTCTACGTCAGAAGAAGGGAATTTCCTGTACGGAAATATGATATATTTATGATAATTATTTTCAAATTTAATTGGTTTCAAAAAGTCGAAACTCGAAATGTTTTCATTAATAGGGTAAGCACCTAATCCATTCCCACCTCTCCCTCTTTTATCCTCCTTATAAACAAAAGCTGGATCCTGCAACTCTCCCGGTCGTTTTGAATGTTGATGGGTCAGTGGTCATTTCAACTGATCTGCTTACTTTTTTGCCTGCCCACTAAAAAGAAAAATCAAAAAAAGATAACACAGTATCTTTTATGAAATAAGTAAATAATGGAAAAATAGAAGGAAACTTCAAACAGTAAACAGAATAAATAGGCATCTATAAAGATATTTTCACCATCACTTCATTTGCACTTGCAAAACTATAAAAATATAGATTGATATCCTTTTTCATTTTACATTAGCAAAATGCATTCGTATATTATTGCTCATTCCATGATTTCAATTACAGATGATTTGATAATATTAAATGCATCTCTATTAAGCGACTATTTTCGCGCGGCATTGTGGTGTTTACTGGTCGATAAGAACGCTGTATACCTTCTCAATTTTGCCGTCTACGTCTACGTTGCCGGAGTTGGAGTTGGCGATGTAATCGATAAATAATAAACTACTTTAGCTATTCACTCTTGTTGAAGAAGACTCTCATATCAGTAATTATTCTATCAATATTTATCGAAAGTTCTAGATTTTAATTTGATGTGGCCAACACTATTAATACTACATACTTCATGTGTCACATTTGTCAAAATGGCCTATACGCAAAAACTTTAATTGTGTATTGAATCTTGGGTCTCTAGATGTGGAAAACCCACAAAGCTTACCAGTGCTTCATCCTAATTATATCGGTATTAATAAATGACCACAAAAATAACATTTTAATAGTCAGTACGGGCTGCCTATCAAACTGTTCGCAGAGCCATCGACGGCGACTTCTTTCCTGTTTTGTTTGGCTCACTTGCAGTCTTGATAGCGGTCCATCAACTCACTGGTAACAGTTTTTATCTTAAAATTAATACGAGGTAATATATATATTTTTAATCGGCTTTGTTTTATATAAATGTTGGCCACCTTAGACTGTACTCCAGAAGATCCATACTCCAATTGCAGAGTTTAAAATAACAAATAACATACATATTATTTACACTGTATTAAATGTGCTTATTGTTTTTGTATACCTCCTACTTTTTAATACCTACCAGCGGAATTTTTAAACCCACATTAAAAGAATTAGTTGGTATAAATTATAAGTTAGACTTAGGATCCTTCAAGAAAAGATTATGTAAGGGTTGGCGATCGCAGTATGTTGCACCTACTAAGAAAAGGACGCTGCTGCCCGTCCTTAGGTGGTATTTACATCCAGACACAAGACAAACAGACATGTTCATGCACACAAATGTTTGTCCTGTGTGGGAATCGAACCCACGACCTGAGGCGTGAAAGGCGTGAAAGTATCTTACCACGTTTTTTTTTCTGTGAGAAAAATGCCTACGCATACCCGCTTTCGCGGGGACAAGAGCGGCTTATATCGGACTCGCACCGACTAAAAACCTCAGAGTGTTCTTGCGCCGTAACATGCGTTGGCGGGGTTACGGGAACGCTTTGTAACACTACTTCCGCGGCCCCACCTCGAAGCAGCTCCTCCTCTGTGGGGAAGGGCAAGCCTCCCCACTTCTCCTCCAAAAAGGCGCACCGGAGCACAGGCGCGCCTTCCTCTCGGCCTTTGGTTATAGGTGACGGGTTCCCCCGAACACGCCACCCTAAGGCCATACGGGCCAGAAGAGCCAATGACCCTCCCCCAGCGGCGGATCTGGTGTCAGTTCCCGCCGCCGGCCACAAGCAAAGAAGGCCGCAAGGGAAAGGGCAAACCAAGTCCCCTCGCAGCCCGTCCTCGGCGGCGGAGACGAAGGGTGAGGCGCCCCTCAAGTTCCCGCACGCCCGTAGCACGCATCAAGGGCAAACACAAAGGAGTCCACCCCGAGCAGCCGCCTCGGCCAGCCCTCACACTGAGGGCCGGCCTTTGGTATTTGGTTCGTGGGGCTTTCGCCCGCTTAACGCCCCGGCTTCACCTAGCCGGGGATTTCCTCCATCCACCACCCGAGGAGGCGCTACGTCGGAGTTTACCTCTCCGCCCACTCAGATAACCGAGCAGGTCCGTGGAAGTATCTTACCACTGCGCCAACCGGTCAATCGCAGTGACATACATAATTATAATCAACAATATACAAACACGCTAAACTGAATGTTGACTTAAGACTTCTACGATCATTAGTATTACCACTTCATTATTTAGTACAAAAAAAAAACATTTATTTCGAAAACGTTGAATAAACATTTTTAAATCAAAGCATAGGTGCAGTTCTACCTTCCACCGTGATATAAAGGAGGATGAAGTAAGAAAAGAGACGAAAAGTACTATTAATACTTCCGTCTAGCCGTCCGTTCCGTCAAGGCGTTAAACTATACAGGCACAATAACATGTCCGATGACGTCAGAGCGGCGTGATTGTACAGTTTTCACCGTGAATGATAATAACAATCCAATAAACATGGCATAGCTTCGACGCTTGCGCTTTTTTCTAGCGTACGCGGGGTAGGGAGAGAGGTGAGAGAGTGACGAAAATCATCTTTTTCTTAAATATTCTTATTTGAGGATGGATATTTCAATATTACTTTTGTACAACCAAGATTTAAGGCTTAATTTAATCCGTTTTTGTGCTACCCCAGTAAATTATAAAAAACAAACTCTTTTATGTTTCTTTAATTTAACTTCTTTGAAATCATGAAAAATAATTAAAGAAGTTACAATTAAGAAGTATGCTCACATTGAAATAAACTAAAAAACATTACTCTTAACCACAGACAAAGGGAACACGGCAACCGTAACGTGCACATTGAGTTAGGCCATTGTTCCTCGATCGTTTTTTTTTGTTGAGACTCGTAAATAATTGATAAATCCCGTCCCCTAGATTGAAAAACGATGAGTTCAGTGAAATTATTAACATTTATGTATATAAAAACTTGTCGAATTGGTGATATGAGCAAACTAAAGTTTTGATTACACGCATCTTGTTTCGGATGTCACAACGTAAGACGAACTGAGATTCTACAGGAGTGAGTTTTTGATTTTTTTATTTTGCCTTGAAATTGTAATTTTTTGAAAATTCGTCAATAGCTCTGTTATTATAGAACATATGAATATCCGAAATTGATAAAGTTTTTCTTATGATCTCCGCCATTAGACGGTTGAAGGTTCTCGGTATATAATTCATTATGATTTTATGTAATTGGTTTCGCAGTAGGAATTTCGCGAGCCGCAACTGACTAGATCCACCGAGCGCGGAATATCCGCGTGCGAGACCTCGCTTGTTATTATTGTCCGTTGTCGTTTCAACGCGGCAGCTTAAGTAGATTCATGATGCGAATGGGTTAATACTGCCTTTCTTTAGTATATCCCCAATCTGATTGGTATAAGTTCGATCATGATGTTCCCTGCCAACGCCACTCACTTTCGCGCCATAAATTTCTCTTGCCAGTCATCTTTCGTTCATCGTTTCAACACGACCGAACCACCGAAGCATACCTTTCTACATTTTAATCACAACGTTTTCTAAGCCAAATGTTTCTCAAACAGTGCTGTTTCTCATCCTATTGTTAAGTCAAGCCTAGCATACTTCTTAGAAACCATGTCTCCTGGACTCTACTATAATCCATACTACTGGTTTTGACTAGGTATAGTTTTTACGGCGGGATGCCTGCCTGATCAGGTACCAATCTTTCATAGAGATCGCATCTCATGTCATAATTTAAACATGTTTAAAAAAAACTCATTTTCATCAAATTGATAACTTTTTGCTCTTGTCGGTAAAATAATCTCCCTGCATTGTTGGTTCCACTTGATTACTGTATGGTAATATTAAATCATATCGTAATATCCAATTAAATATCGGTTAGAAGAAAAAATGCTTTTATATACGTGCCTCACTGATGCAAGTCCTTAAAGTAACCATACTAAAAGCAGTATCTAGTATACCTATTTAGTTGTTTCTAAAATGCGTTCGTTTCTAAATTGACAAATGTGATGAGCAGTGGATATTCCAAGCAGGCGTGCGACGTTGCCATACCTCACAACCCCGACCCCGGGCGTCAGCGAGCTAGAGATGTTGCCATACTGTGACGCGCCTGAGAAATGTTTAGAGTTGCAAGAGTGGCTAGATCGGAAAGTTTTGGTATAGCGACGTCCTTTTTTTTACCTGCCCTCTATTGTTGTGCCTCGAATACTTTCGGGGTGCACGTTTTTAGATGTAGTTTCGAATGCGTTAGATTTAGAAGTTAGAAAAAAAGCGGGATAATTTTTGTCGTTCCGTTACCAAACCGTGTTATGGAGATAATAAAATAATGCTTTCGTTTCTATTTTAAACATTTTAACAAGTAAAGTAAAACATATAGTTTCTATATTCAATATAAGTATGTACAGTTGAGTTCCTTGTTCCATGTAACGAAATAAACTCCGTCTCCGAATGACCGGTTGGCGCAGTGGTAAGATACTTGCCTTTCACGCCGCAGGGCGTGGGTTCGATTCCCACACAGGACAAACATTTGTGTGCATGAACATGTCTGTTTGTCTTAAGTCTGAACGTAAAGACCGCCGGAGGACGGGCAGCAGCGTCCTTTTAGTACGGTGAAACATACTGCGATCGCCAACACGCCTGCCAAAGGCGATGATTATGGAACATTTCCCCCCAATGATGCGATTAATGGTGTTGGCCACTTTCTTACAAATTACCAATTAGAGGGTGCTATCAATTTTTTTACAAAATAAAATAAAATATGTTGCGTATTTTCACTGTACCCCTTATTGTTATCACCGCTGTCTTTGTTTTCCGCACTCGAAGTTTTAGTACGATTATTCTATTGTTTCAACACTGATCAATCTTTTTTGTACAAACATATTAAGAAGTGGCATCCTATTGGTTACTGTTTCTGCGTGATCGTCTCAATGCATACGAAACGTTCAAACGATTGTCGCTTTTACGGTGGAATAGCCCAAGGAACGCGACCGTACATATCGAGCCCTGATTCGACCCTTTCAGCCACTCTCGAATTGGAGTACTAAACGTGCAATGCTCCGAGGTACCCACTCAGGGTACCTCGGAGCATTGCAGTTTATATAAGTTATTAAGTTAGACTCTATGGAAAGGCCGGCTAAGATACCTAAGAGCTCGACCAATTATAAATCTGGTAAGAAATAAAATCTCCAAGAATCTTCGAGTTATGCTTTAAAATTTTAAGTTAAGTGCCTTTTGTGCTCAACCACCTCAAGTGCGTTGGTTATGATTATTCCTGCTGGGGGCAAGAGTATTCTAGCGGGGCAAGTTAACAATATACAACGGAGGACCAAAGGCTTAAATAAGTTATTAGCATCAGTTTTTCCGTTTATGACGTAGATACATTTAAGGCAAGAGTGAATAAGGTAATGTGAAACTAGTGTGGATCATTGTATGAATGCGATGTGTTCTTTCAAAATATTATGTAAAACAAAACATTAAAATAAATATTAATTATAAAAAAACTTAAACGTAGTTGATAGAGTAAACAATGATGTTACTAACAAATTGTTAATATGTTATTGTTGTTGTCGATATACGAATATCTGATGTTTAATGTTGAAAAATATTAGGTTGAAAACACGAGCTTTTCAGTTTTTATCTAGAGCAGAATTCCAAAACTTAGGGTTGCTGCCCATTGGGAAGTCGCGAACGAATATTGTGTGGGCGCAGGAATAAAAATCCACATTAGTTTTGTTTCTTAATAGAACAGTCCTTCATTCGTACTGGTAACGCTTATATTTTCATTTTTTTCATTCCAATTAGAAAAAATAAGACGGCATTAAGTACTTTCTCGACTCGTTAGTAGGTAATCTGACCGTAACTAATATTTATAGCCTTTTAATTTCGATAGCCAAGAGGTGGGTCCAAAGATTAGAATTTTAATTAGATTGGTAGAAACCCTGTCAACTTTGGAAAACACTAGGCTAGAGATAATTTTTAAATTTATGTATTACTAGATGGCGCTAGTAGTACTGTAAATTGTGCTGTCGTTTGTCGTACGGCGTATACCATAAGAGCGCTGACTGGGCCAGGCTACGTCGCCATCAACTACCACAACCCTACCCACACAAATGGCTGAACTCAGCAACTACTTAGACTTAGCTACCACTAAAGACCTAGTATTTATTCTTAGCTCTGGATCTCCCGAATCGAGAGCCCTATATCCGATGAAATTGTAAAAACCGTGAAAAAGGTTACCAGCAACAACATCACCAAAAATAGCGACAGCTACGTCGCCATCAGGATGGCGCCATCAACTGAACAGAGTGCGGTGATGGGCTTATGGGATATCATTTCGTTGATTACTCACTCTTACACACTCGCTCTCTTTCTCTCTCTTACACACTCACTCTTACCCTCCGTTCACGCTCCTCTTAACTATCACTGAGGCATGCGGGCTTTGAATTTATGTTGTTTTTGGCCAGTTTTAAAGCTAATAAAATCGAATCAAAATATCCACGTACTATACGTAATATAAGTATATTCATATAGACGTAATAAAAAAGACTTTTGTTATGGCTATCTATATTCAATCATTGCTATGGTAATTAATCATGATCAGTCAATAACTAGTATATATAAATAATGGAATGACTTCCATTATCTATTTATATTGTTTCTGACGAAAGAGATAGTAAAAGATAGAGCGTGAAAACTATCGTTGATGTATTTATAAATAAATAACACGTTTAAATAATAAACCCAAATGATAGTAGCTACCTGCCAATAAAGAAGCCTTTAAGATTTCGTACAACTGAGAAAACGAAATCTGATACAATAATAATTTAAATCATACCAAAAACTTTGTATTAGCAGATATGTATTAGTAAAAGTAGTTTTTTAAATATAATTTTTACCGCGGCAAAAAAGATGTAAGCTTTGCCATATTTCATCAATCTGTACTAATGGTTTAAATACTTATACTGTTGCTTTGCATGTGAATAACATTAGCGAAGTTTTAATTAAAATGGAACTTTTTATTTCACGTATAATTAATGTAAACCGCAACTTGTTATTTGCATGGACGGGAACGTTTAAGATTGAAACAAGCTAATTAGCTTTGGAAGTTTGAACAGTTCTGACACGTTCGTAACTTAGTCGTGCTAGTTGGATACTTCGTCTGTGCTACATTATATTGTTTAATAAGCTGCTAATATTCCATTCTGAGAGCTGTAATTATAAGTACCATTTTCGCTTGAGATATTTTGTGTGTGAAGCAAATTTTTTGTGTCGCACAATGGATTGTAGGGAAACACGAAGGAGGGGTCTTCTTCCCGGACGCTGCTGGCGCCTACCCAGTAGATAGAGTAAGAATCCGTAAGATAGAACTGGATCCTGTGCTGGTGCAGGTATTAACGGGGCATGGGGGGGGGTCTCAGAGTATTTGAATAGATTCAAGTATTAAGGGTTCCCCTCGTGCATCTGTGATCCGGCACAGGAGGGATCCGGAATACATTGGTAGATTGCCCAGTCCTTTAACCATATAGGCTAGACTGCAAGGTTGCAACGGAAAAAATAATAGTATTAGTTTAAGAAATATTATTGCAGCGAAAGAAAAAAAGGGAAATTCATATAGATTTGTAAACAAGTAGCTAGCGAAGTTATTAGAAAAGATAAGAAATATTAAAATAAATGTAAAATAGAGCCTTAAAATTACTCATACCCACCCACCCTATAACAGCAAATATAAAAATAAAAAAGCATGGAGAAAGAATGCAAACATTACTAGTGCCTTGTCTAATGGTGCGTTTACACGATACAGACTTTAGTCCGTACTGACATACAGACTACGAAGTTTGAGTAAATAAGTGTACGCAAAAAATGTTTGCGCAGATTTTTATTAGCTCAGACTTCAGGTTCTTGAGATATGTACTTGTTCCTAAAGTTTATAACTAGAATTGTAGTGAACCTCAGTGTGAGTAGATGTAAAAAATCATTGATAAAATTTTGTATCAAAGAAGGCGTCAATTATTATTAGCGATAGCAGCTTGCATTATTACTTCATCAGTAAAAGAAGAAAAAGGGAAGAAAAGAAGACATGTATTGTGTAATTGATGGCGATACAGATGTTCCAAATTAGACACAGACATAAAAACATTTCTTCAACTTTCATGCCGACTTTGGACTTCCCGTATACTCAGATTTTTTTCTGTACTGTTAAGTTGCATAAACTAAATTCTATATAACTTTATCGAAGTCTGACCGAAGTCTGTATTGTCTAAACTCACAATGTTTCTATATTATTTTAAAAGAAAAAAAAAATTACAAGGGAAGTAGTTACATGAAATAATAGTTTATTGAAGAAGTATACAACTATTTTTTTAATTGCTTTATTTCCTTGGTTTTAAATTTTTACATCTTTATTGTATAAAATGTTGGCAATACCACAATATGAAATGCGCGTTCATTTATCTAAATTCTTGTTTCACGCAACTCAAATAGTTATATTATTAACTAGCTTTTG
>DWLR01000483.1:0-25168 GCA_018246295.1 Papilio alexanor hazarajatica
ATATATATATATATATATGTATATATATATATGTATATATTCTAATGAGAATACGTAATGCCTCAGTTGAATTACTGTTTTGAACAAATTAGCCTAAGAAAAAGATTCAAATTAATTTCTTATGAGAATTTTTGCACGTATCATCATTTAGTCATTTAACCACTTGCTCTTACTGCCTAATATACTATATTATACTGCAAATATTATAACTTAAAGTTAAAAAAATACGTTAAGTTGTCATGTTATGAAACGGCAGAGTATTTGTTTTAAAAGTCAATAGCATCATCAATCAAAATAAACAAGAGATCAAAATAATGGAATATCATTTGAAACCATTTAAAAACGGTCCGTGAATCGAGTACAGATGGCAGATTTGTGTGTAATACCTGTCGATAATGAACGGGGAGCATTTCGTTCGGTCCATTGTCTACGGGCATTAATAGATCGGTACACAAAACGTGTTTTGTTCGCGAATCAATCGCGATGTCGACGCCCGACAAATGTCGATGCGCCCGACAAAGCTGTTCGCGTAATGTTCACTCCCTTTCTATCTTTTTACTATTGAAACTTACACACGAGTAGGAAAACATTTATTTTAAAAAAAATCTATTCTTAGAAACATAAAGACAAAATCATTAAATTAGGTAAAACTGGATAGTGATTTATTGTCGACCCTAGATAATAAATATTACGGAATTTAATTTAAAATTTAAGCTCAGAAAAATGTAACAGCATTCGTACATTATTTGTAAATTTTTTACATAATATCTGACGCACAGATACTCCTGGAGCTGCTCACATCAAACGTAAAACTATAGGTTATTTTCGAGAGACATCTTTATAATACTTTCCACAAATAAAACAAGTAGCGTTCACTCGTGGCTGCCGTGTGTCGCCGTGTTTGTTTACCTCGCTGTCCGATGCACCTACAGACTTCCCTCAATAATTCCGTCCGCCAACTGTTAGGGGCGTCGCTCCGTAGTTAATATTAATTAAGGGTGGGGGTGGTTCATTGTAGTTCATGTAATTGCTTTCCATTTATCGTCGAGGTGTTGTACAACCCTAGCGTGATACACCAACCTTGTCATTTTTTTAATTTGTAAGACATACCAACGTCTTTTGTAAAACATTTGATTAATTTAAGATTTTCGTATATCACATCGAAATGACATTTTTTTTCTAAATAATTAAAGTAAGCTTCTTAATTAAATATTATTGGGTCCGATGATGCACCATAAAAGCCGAACTTCAACAACAAACATAAAAAAACACATTAACGAGTCAAGTTCGACAACACTATGTTCCTATTAATAATGTTTTTAAGGACATAATGGACGAAAAGTGTACTTGAATAAAAACAATGAATTCGCTAGAAAATTATCTTACAAATTTAGATTTTATTGAAGAGGGAAGAAAATCTCCAAATTTCTCTAAAATGCATTTTAGACATTCCTAATCACACTATAATAGATGTTTGTGGGTATAAATCTCAATATTCTATTCTAAAGAATATTCGTCCAATTCTAAAAGATTAAAAATTAAATTAAAAAAGATGGATGAAACGAAAATCGTTTATAAGTGCCAAAGGTAAACAGCAAAAAGGTGAAAATCGGTGGTACCTACATCATGATGTCTAAGGTCGGAAAATGTAATTCAATTTGTATTTAGAAACTACTTCAAAGTTCCTAAGTAGTTAGGGCCATTTTTATGCGTCCTAAATTTTCATTCAGTCCATAAAAAATGCGACGTAGATTTAATTCTGGTAGCTAGTTTCAATTCTGTATAAAACGTCTACAGTCCTTGCAAATATACATATAAGATCACACCCGTATCTCCTGCGCCGAAAGCAATGGGAAGTCCCGTAGCGACCGTAATATTCTGCACGATTAAATCTGTTCTTAAAGTTACAATCAATAGTTTTATGTGGATTAGAATCGAAGTCGGGTTGCTTGCGTATTGGAAAAGTTAAGGCCAGCTCTGTAACATTCGAAGTGTCTTTTATAAATATGGCACCCATAGTCGTAATATGTTCTGATCTCACCCATGTATTGATTTTGGGTTGGTGTAAGTAATGAGCGTGCAAGTAAGTATTAGGTTTTATGACTGACTAAGTTAGACTTAGACTTAGTTTAGACATAGTAGCTATTGTATAAATAATAGCTGCTATGATCAGTACCTATTAATATAACTATTTTTTGGTTGTGAGCATTCTGTAGCATGTCTTTTTAAGTTTTATAAAAATGTTAAATAAAAAAAAAACTTAAATGGAATGTAAGTGGTTTACCTGACTGTGGGACATCCAAACGTAGTACGAGTTTTTATAAAACTCAAATGTAGCAACCCTATTAGCCCCCGATCACACCCAAAGTCATTACCCCATCTAATCATCCACGCCCCACTGAAACTCGAATTACATAATACGAACATATGTCGCAGTTGGATTCCAATTTAGGTCGATTTTCCTCGCTCACCTTACATAGTCAACTTTTTAGCTTTTGTATATTTTTTGTTTCAACCGACTGCCCCATTTTTTGTGGCTTGAAGTGTAATTACAGCATAGCGCCAACAATACTGAACGCCATTGGCCATAATCCAGCGAAGAGCAGCATCCAATGGCAGACACGTCTGTGATCTCAAAGAGCGGTGATCACTCCACAAAGGTGTTTTTTTATCGACGTCAAAGAAACACAGTGCAGCTTCGGCTCAAATAACTACGTATTGTACTGCAAGAAATCTATTAAGGGCAAATACAGTGTGAACGCGGTGGAATGACTGAGTGTTTTCTTCGATCCAAACGGCAGCCGGTTTCGTGCCTTTGTTGGCAAATGGCACTGAGTCGATGTGAATACTGGAAGTAATATGTGTTATTTAGAAAAATATTTCTGGAAGATTTTATGCGACATATGGTAGCATTTCTCCTTGATTAGTCATATTTGAAATGTATACATACTTGCCATCAGATAAGTTGCTGAGTCGTTCCTTATTCTAATAAGAATATTTCAAACATTTACATCAGCCTTCGCATCTTGTTTGATTGGATATTGTTATTGGAATCATCGCAGAGATTCGTACGGCCAATTTAAACAAAATCTCAATTGTTTGGTGAGTCAATACGATATGTTCTAAAAGCGCGCGCGCACAAACATGCAACTACTTAAGAAGTCACGGACAAGATCGACAAGAACCGGCTTATATCCACCAAGCAAACATTTGCAGTACAAGCGGGCCGATTTTGGCTAACGCTAAAGTAAAACTCAAGTAATATAAAATATTCGACGCAAATGTTAAAGAATGAGAATGAAAACCCACAGTCGGATTCAGTCAATTATAAAGAAACGTAGAAGGCCGGTTGCTTTAAATGAGAAAGAAAACTGCCTGTCTACAATCATAAAACGCTTCGGTAAATCATACTCATAATACTTGCAAATGAAGACGCAGGGGTCTGCTAGTAATTAAATAAAAAAATCATACAATACGATTTAAAATGTAGCGTTCGATGTCATATTGGGAACACGGTGGAGAAAAACATTTGCTCTTTTCTTAAATCGTTCTGAAAACAGTATATGATAGGACACAATGATATTTTCTTTCATTTTGATAGGTACGACGATAGGTTACATAATACACCCAGTATTGTAGAGGTTATGATAACAGTGGTGGCGTCTGAACGTGTCGTAGGCGGGTCGCAGCATGAGAGCGCTTATCGCGGCGCGGCAGGCCGGAGGCGCACGACAAAAATACTTTTGTTTCCCGATTGTTGATGTTGTTGAGGGAGGGGAGGGGGCTTTTTGTCCCGTTGTTTAATTACCGCGTAGGTTTTTTCGCAATCGACGGCTCGCTCGTCGACCGTCTCTCGCTACAATGCAAAAAAGTTGCGACCTGTTTGTTGTCTCTTTATATTTTTTATTCTGTTCAGCCGTTACGTTTTCAGTCGGCAGCGAGTGCGTAGTTCTATTTTCTATTATTTCGTTACGAATTGAAAGTTATTTTTGACGTTTGTTGTATTTTTTGCATTGTGCTTTCGTTGTGCAAAATGTATGTATAAAAAAAAATACTGTTTCGAGTTCTGATTATATTTGTATAAATCAAAAAATCATTGTACTTTCTAATATTTTATTAAAACGCAAAGAACTTTCTGTTTGAGACACTTCATCATTATAATAAAAATGATTACCGTAATTTAAGACATCGTTTTTGTTTTTACCAATTAACAAAAGAAGTTTACTAACTTCCTTCTAGACAATTAACATTAATCATCATCATCCTCTACCTGCCCTTTTCCCCACTTACGTAGGGTCGGCACAGTATGTTCTACTCTTTCATATGTCCTTGACTTTACTGTAATCCGTACTGTAATTGGTTTTGGCTTTAGTTTTTACAGCTGGCCGCCTGCCTGACGCTAACCCTCCTCGGGATTAGACAATTAATATAAATAATTACAAAAATATATGTGAAACGCTTCTTGTGAGCTAGTTCTTATCAAGTCATCGTTTGTTCAAAAACGTTAACTACAATGAATGGTGTGGTAACCATAATAATCTATCTTACATATTGTTTATTATTCAATTTATAACATTAGGTACTCAACACAGACCAAAATTTAACTTCGGAAATACCTGTTGTGTTAAAATAGGCTGTTCCTAACTAGTGTTTGTGTCATTTTTCGGCGACATCAGATCAGGTGATCATCAGGGATCGTGGTCAAACGCTAGTTTATTCATAAAAAAATCGTATAAATAATTATGAACTTGAATTCTTAATATCCATAGTGTAAAATTCCTAGTTTTTTTTTTATCTTAACATCTATTAACATTACTGAATTGATATCTTAAAGGCAGCCTGCCGTAATATTGAGTGCTTGCCTTAAAATCAACTGCTTTTATTGCTTCATGGTGTAATAGTATACGTAACTTTGTGTCTATTTAATTTAATTCAACCATATCATTAATAAAATCGACTTCACCTTTCATACCATATCTTCCTGGTTAACGAACATTTTCATCTAGCTCTTTTGTCTTTATTTGTTAATTTTTTGCTAGTCGATTCTAACTCGTAATTCCTTTGTATTGTCTCAACACAATAATATTAACAATTTAAATCTAAGAATCATATAGTCGCCACTGAAACACATTTATGCCGATTCATCGAAAACCCAAAAGAGAGGCTATTAAGATTTAATAAAATCATGACCTAAATACCATTTCTTACCATTTCAATTTTCCGGACGAAAGGGTGGCGCGCGCCTTCGCTATGCCGTCTTTGTTGCTCCCCCCTCCCCAACCCCCCCCCCACCCCTCCTACTTTCACCCCCTCCGTCCCATTGTCGCACGGCACACAAGCTTTCAGAGTAATGAAGAGCATTTTCGTCCGATTCTGAACACAATGGCCGTTTTAATACAACGCAGAGAGGAAACTCTTTGTCGTGTTGTGTATTGTGCCGAATGCGAGTGTGTTACATACGCCCCGTTGTTTTTTGTCTTGCTCTTTGTCTGTGCGATTGTCGCTGACAAAGATACGTAATGTAAAACATCTCTTTCGAGATATTAACGACGGCATTCATTCAAGGTACACGCTGATTCGCATTTTCAAACTGTAATCAAGTTTACTCAGCGGAATGACGTTTCCCCAGTTTGAAGTTGATTACGTTAGATTAAAATATTTTAGTTCTATGCAAAATTTAATTTTCATTTTATCATTGTCTGGAAGCTTTTCTTATAAGCATTTCTTAAATTACGCATATATTAGGCATTACGACGATACGAATCAAGATGCTTCAAGGAAAGAGCATATATTATACTTTAAAGCTAACAGAGCATCTGTAACTATTCTGGTGTTGTAGATGTTCGTCATCAGTTAATATCAGACTAATTGATGTCTGTTTTTGTTCTTATCAAAAAAAAAACACAAATAAAACATAAAAAATGTTAACTCAATCAAATGTCATTTATATCTATATCATTAAGATATTATATACCTTCATTTAAATTAAGTTCAGAATGGGGATATAAGTGTATGTACTTAAGTAAAGAAACGTATATTAAACTCATAAGCCTTTGATGACCCTTCTACATGCCTGGCGTGATATCGATAAAATATTCTATTGCAAGACAAAGTCGTTTGATACCTATTTATGCTTCTGTGCGAAGCAATCGTTGCTCAATGTTGCCAGCGTCGCCATTGTTTACCGAAGAGGCGGGCTGTAGGAAATAATTATTGTAGAGTGGCAACACTTTGTAGTGCCGGCACGTGTCCCCGGCGAGTTCGATTGGTAATTGTTAATTAAATTTGGAATAACGGACTATTCAGGGCTTTAATGAAAAGTATTTTGGGGGGGACAAAATTTGTCTGGTATACTAACGGCTGTATTGATTTGCATCAATTTGCTTCATGTGAGGTTTTATGTCTATTCGATTTCAAAATGCTTTCATGATAACTTCTAACGAAACAACTCAATCGAATAGTTGAAAAATGTCAGGCAGTTAAAATATTCGTGTAGATCTAATGTTTAGATATTCTACACAGTTGTAGTACAAAAAGGTATACTTATACGTATAAAAAAGGTATAATTACTTATTATTTTTGGACTGGAAATTGAAATCGACATTTATAGTAGTACTTCAAAGTAAAAATTAAAAAAAAAAAACAAACAATAAAACAGAATTCAATATAGTACTAAGAGTACTACTTAAGTAGAAAATAAATAGTGAGTGTGTAAGACGAGATACAGAAATAATTTATTACACTGAATACCTCTTCACACCAAATGCTAAAACTATAATTTGCATTGATCAAACAAACAGAAACATCCATTAACAATCGTCATATCAATGTTCAGCGTCGCATTAACATCACAATTACTCGACGCTTTGTAGTCCGAAACAAAGGCATAGGGAAAAATTCTTAGCGACATTTGTCCTCCTTAGGCTGCCTACAGTGTCGACATTGTGAGACACAATGCGCACAAAACCTGCGAGTTGGAGCGACAGCCGTGCACCGTGTGCTATTGTTGGAAAACGGGAAATCGCGAAGCTTCAAGACACACATCATTGTCGCCGATGAAAGACCCCCGCGTATGTTTTAGCTGGCGCTGCTTTGTGCCATGCAAATGTCTTCGTTGTCATACGGGACGATGTGTAATTAGTTTGCTTTATTGATAGCTGAATAGTTCGTTTACATGTAAATTTTGTTCGGCCGCAGTTGAGCGTGTTTCCATTGCGTCGGAGCGTTGTTTGTAAATGTTGATTGGTGGTTTGTGGTTAGGCTAACGATAGAATTTGTGCATGTTTATCTATGTACACAAACATTTATATTACATAGACCCGAATATTAAATATTGATTTGATGTGGTTGTCGTACATTTCCAATTCGAGATTTTAAATAAGCCGGTTAACACCACGGTGGTATTATGGTGGTACCATTTGCTCTGGAGTTTAATATATACGTTACGTCTCAAACGTGTTTTAAAAATGAGCTTCATCATTTCGTCATCATCATCTCAGCCTATCTCGTCCACTGCTGGACATAGGCCTCCCCATTGATAGCATCAGTGGGGGAAATGTGCCATAATCGCCACGCAGGCGGGTTGGCGATCGCAGTATTTTCCACCGTACTAAGAGAAGGACGCCGCTGCCCGTCCTCCGGTCCAGGCTCAA
Source organism: Papilio alexanor hazarajatica (assembly GCA_018246295.1). Taxonomy (NCBI): domain Eukaryota; kingdom Metazoa; phylum Arthropoda; class Insecta; order Lepidoptera; family Papilionidae; genus Papilio; species Papilio alexanor. The sequence continues at coordinate 7,653 of DWLR01000483.1, forward strand.
GAGTCTGGATATAAAAGCCACCTTGTTTGTCTTGACAAAGAGACATGTTCATGCACACAAATTTTTGTCTTGGGTGAGAATCGAACCCACGACCTGCGGCGCGAAAGACAAGTGTCTTGTCACTTGGTCTCCACTTGACTGCGCCAACCGGTCAGTCTTTCCTTCATCATTTCTTTTCATTTATTTTCTGATAACTGTCGAAGTTGCTCGAATGTATGAGAAGGAAGAAAGAGAGAAAGAGTGAATACATTTTCCCAAGAAAAACGTGATTTTTTGTAACGTTCGGTATCTATCTAAGATGACTAAGAGACTTTCCGGATAATGAATATTTATTGAGCTATAAGATAAACGGTTAGTTTTATAACTTTATTTTAATTAATAAGAATGGACGTAAACTGCCTAAGTTCGTGAGCATAGATTAATTTTTTTTTTACCAAATTTGGCTAAAAATGATTTTTGTCGCACAACACTTAAGAGTCGTCTTGCAGTTTATATAATATTTGGTTAAACATTGAAAAGCAAGAGCATCAACTTGATATTTCGTCAATTTGTGGAACGTACCATCGCTGTGCGCTTATCGTGACACAAGCCGACAAAAGATAGCCTCCCCAAAGTATCGACAGAATAATGAGGATCCGGGAAAAACTTGTGTAGCGGAATGAAAAGCGCAAATTCGTCATTAGGAGGCGCTTTCCGCCATTGTTGTTTGCGTCCTCTTTCCCCAACTGATACTCCGCAGTCGTGGAAGCGAGAGGATAGTCCTGCCAGATTGTTCCTTTCAATGTTGGTGACATTGTTTTCGCTTTTGTGCTCGCCTGAATCAGGATTGTCTTGTCTGTTTGAATGGACGGTGGCACCCCTCCACGGTATCGATGGGATGAATAAAGCCTTCCCATAAATGGGGGAAACAAAGGGTTGGTCTCTTGAATCGAGCTGGGCTGGTCGCCGTGCTTTCGATTATATTGTATCGATTGAATGGCATTGTCTCCGCAATGAGGGATAGCTTAAGCAAATTACTTTACTGTTTTTATCTCACTGGAGTAGTTCGAGACTTCATGATTCCATTTGTATAGTCAATGACGTGCTTAATAATTCGTGTTGTAAATTTTATAACTTTATATTTTCAAAGTTAAAATAACATAATACACAGATTTATTTAACTTCTTTTTATTGTAAATTTCCGATCATGCTTTATAAAGCGGAGATTTTTATAGAACAGATTTAAAATGTATTATGATGTTACCTATAAGATTAATTGTTACTTTTCAAAGAAAAGTAATTTGGTTTCAAACTGCTTAAATTAATTCTAAAATAAACTGTATGGGAAAGCAACAAATTTATTTTCCTTTTAATTTTATGATAGATATTTGTTAACGAATACAGTTACGGAGAATAAAATATTTCAAGATCGATTAAATTTAACCGCTTATAAGTAAACTTTAATTAAAAATGAAGTATTTAGTGAATAAGGAATGCAAAATCTGGTGCCAACATTAAAGTTGCTACAATCTTTTAACAGGTGCGGAATGGAAACTGCTGTCAGAAGACGAGAAGAGGCCGTTCATAGACGAAGCGAAGCGGCTCCGCGCGATGCACATGAAGGAGCATCCTGACTACAAGTACCGGCCGCGGCGGAAGCCCAAGACCCTCAGGAAGGAGGGATACCCCTACTCCATACCCTACCCCAGCGTGCCCATGGACGCTTTGAGAGCTGGTATGTGATACGACTATGCTAATTTTTCCATTAAGTTTTCGACACCAAGGGAATTGTATTAATCGTACCACAGTATAGCTTAATACAGTAGTCCAATGCATGTTTTAATTATTCTATATTAATAATAGCAATTTACAACTTAAGTATCTTAATTCCAATGAAGGATTGCTTCGTAGTTCACCCTTGTAACAGTAACTACGAACTTGTATAGTAAAAATACTTGCTGAAATTGTATTAACTGGAAATAACAATTGACGTTTCTGTCATCTTTGATGAATTAAAAGACGCTAAAGTTTACTTTTATCTATACCTTTTACGTTTCTCTATTACTTCAGTTAATTTAGTTTTTAATACCTTATCTATTTTTTTCTATTTATAATAATTAACTGAATTTAAATAAGCTAACAAATCAAATACACGTTATTTAAACCAAAATGTAATATGTAATATAAAAGGCTCAGAATCAATAAAACACTTGATCAAACATTTGATCAATTGTTTGAAAACATTAACAAACACAAGTCCAGTTAAATTTAACTGAATAAAATACGGACTCACAAAAGAACCATTTCCAGTGTAAGTAGACACAAAACTGCCTAATTAGACTTTAAGATAAATTAGCTGAACGTACCTAATGAGTATTTTCGCGAAAAATTGTCTACTAAGCAAAACAAGTGTAAGATTAGGTTGAGTAAAAAACTGTGAGGGTGTGTTACGAAGAGCTATTATACAGCTTAGCCATTACAGAACATTCGACTACATTATATATTACCTATATTGGTTGATATTACATTTATTGACGATAATATAGTTGATGTCAAATTATACCATTTACAAACATTTTGAGTGATATTTAATGATGTCCTAATCACATACAACCGAGTGTATACAGTTTATAACACTTTTGTTTGATCTGAAAAACCTGCATTTATTAAGAAAATGAAGTATTCTATAGAAGAAAATTTGATTAACAAAAAAAATTGAAATAAAGTTGTCGTCAGTAATAAATATCAAATAATTTCCGAGTTGCCAATAGCTGATTATCTTTACAATAAACGATTACATCGCACGAGCCAACTTTAGCTGTTACTGTTACATTTTACAATTGCCATGTAGCCTGTCTTGCTTTTTGCGACGACAGATAATTGACACGAACTGCCAGACTTGTTTGTTTTTAGCGGGAAAAGGCACACCGTAACCCGCCATTGTGCGCTGTAAAACACTTTTGCCTGTATAACGTTTTGTTACAAATTATGCACTAAATTATTATCTATGGAAGAATCGCTCTGATGTTACAAATGAGCTTTAATGAACTCAATTTTATATTAACCTTGACTTTTTATATTTTTTTTATTATTTCGTATTAGCCTTTGTCTGTGGTAAAACGTTTCTCCTTATCTTTTCCAGCGATGCAATGCTCGACGAATTCATAATTATCATTCAAAGCTCGGTAATTAAGGCCTGAATGCACTTAACTTGTTCTACTATTTAATTATGCAAAAAATTATTACTAAGCCAAAAAAAGGCCAAGATGTTACATACCACTAGATGCCTAATCTGGGAGCCGAAAGTGAAGTCATTTAAAAGACACCAATTGGTGACTTCGTAAATTGCCTCATAATACCACAGTCAAACGGTACGAATTCAAAAACGTTTCTCGCGGTACAATTTCTAAGTCTCCAAATATTTTTAAACGATGACGGCTTGTGCTGTGAAATTTCATAATTCCTCTGTATACACTACGCCAATCGAGCGTCAGCTTTGATCGTCAAATTTGCCACTTTGTATGGAGTACGGTATTTGTAGGTATAATCAATATATGAAAAAAATGCTTGAGTGAACCATAATTTTCTTATTTTATGAAGGATTTCGTATTTGAAAGTCATAAAGTAGGTGCTAACAATAATTACTAATTGGTATTCCTAAAATTATTTTTAATATAGAGTATTACACATATTTGATATACATATGTTAAATAATTTTCTATAATCGTCTAGTCTCTAGTCAATCAAAAGTTTTGATTACCAAATTGCAAATGTGACCAAATTATTCCATTATATCGATATATCGAAGCGAGAAGCTCTTTAAAACGCGTTTGTCCGTGTCACGTTTAGTTGCTGTTTTATAAAGTTTTGTTTTACTATTTTATGATTTACACAAACTATATTTACGTCATTGCTTGACTTCTCCCCAAAGATAATATGAAGAATTATTACTTTGGTATGAGCTCTTAATTTCAATTATAAGATCAGATTTAAAAAAAATACAAGTAAAATTTCTTAAACCGTTCGTGCCTGTGTCTATAAAAACTATTCTGAAGATTTCCTCCAATTCCCTCCAAAAAATCATTTAAACAAACTTTTCAGGTGATAAGTACTCATCTTTCTTACTGTCTTCTCATCTTGATTTCGCAAATCTTCCAAGGCTATAACATACCTGACCTATAAATATCTATGCTATTTTGACTGGTTTAATATGAGACATTTAGTTTTGCAGGCGTGCCACACAATAATGATTTCGTTTTATTTATTCTTATTAAATAATACAAAAACGTTCGAATTTAATAAACGTTATTTTCTTTCGCTTGTTGAAAAAAAAAATGTCTTCATTCGAATAACTAAATTATGAAATGTCAATTTCATGATTTACTAGCTAAAACCGGCATTGCCTTGAAATGCCACGTAAAATTAAAAAATTATAAAGTAAAAATAATAACAAAGGTGGTGTAAAAATCACTAAAAACGAAAAACACCTTTTATTTTTAAAGATATAGATTTATAATATAATTAATCTAACAAAGCTTCATCACAATCTGATCAACGGTTTAGAGTCGCATAGAAGACAAACTTTGTACATTTGAATGGTTTTTATTTATATAGATTATCCTTATGAACCTAAATAAAAACCTAAGAAAAGAAAAATGAGGAAAACATTAAAATAATAGATTTAAAACTAAATTTTTTAAATATTCTACGGCGAACAAAGGGCAAAGGAAGTAAAGATGGTGATTTTTTTAGTATCAGATTCTAATCTTCAGCTTTTCTGTTTCCTCTGAGCTATCTTGTACTTCAGGGTTCACTAGCTTAGATATCAGAATGTACTAGTCTACTGTCACATCACTTGTTCCAGTGCACTTGAAGACTAAACGCGGCATAGTACCGCCGCCGACGGGCTCGCGACAAAAACCACGCACTCGGTCACGATTTTCACTCGTGACTCCCAAACTAAGGCGCAATAAAAGGCAACTTGTTCTTTTATAAATGTCATCTTTTGTTGTAAAACGTATCCATTATTGCACTAACGGGATTACCGCGACTAATAACAGCAGTAATAATAAAAAAATGGAAACGTCCAGTCATTCTCGCGAGCATGCACCAGAGAACGTTTGGTAATCGAATTTCAACGAGTACCAACATACTAAAATATGTGATTTGTTTGCCTGTGTCTACCTTTAACTCGTTGAACTTTGCCACTTAAGTCAGTATAACATATTTTAACCGTATTCGAAAAGACGTTCTCAATTTACTTGTATTTTTTTATATTTGATGCCACAGAATTTCGACATTTGAGAACCGATTTTTATTTTTTTTAAAGGGGGAGGGACATTATCAAGTGGATCCCGTTTAATTTTGAGACAAAAATGAGAAACTTCCTAACTTAATTTTGGAACTTTGGGTTACGAAGGTATATCGAAAATTGACATATTGGTAGATTTAAGACAAGACCTGTTTGGATATCATGTATTAGTAATGAGACGTGGCGCGGCTATAAATCGATTTTATTTATGTTAAAAAAGTAAGCGGATTATATAAGTTATACTTGAGTTAATAGACGTGCCATCTTTTTGGTTAACCACGATGCCAACAATGATTATGTTTTATTAAACGATATTGTGTGCTTCTTTAAATTGCTGTGAATAAATACGTAAAAGATACCATTATTACTGTTATCATAACGTATTGGCAATAAAATGAAAATCAATCATGTAATGAACTCGTTGCACATAGCGAATCTGATTGATGTTTTTCGTAAGATTAAACAGTGAATCAAACAAGTGCCGGCATAACCCCAAGCAAAACCATTTCGCCCCGATATTGCACCGCAGTAACAGCATTACATTTACCCCCATTGTAGCACAACGGCGCGATAATACGTGAGCCCGCAAAACATCCCTTTCAACGTCCAACACGACCCCAAACTGGCCTTTAAAAAGCAAAAATTTCAATAAGTTTAATCGCGTGTCAACCCGGGAACTTTGACGTACCCCCACAACTAAGCCCATTGTCCCCGTCTCCCCCACCTCCCCGGGCTTTGACAGCGAAAACTGTCAACTGTCAAAAGCAGCCAAGAAGGTTTAAACTATGCAGTAGTGAACGGTTCTGCGTATTTGGTTCTCTATTGTTGGTTAAAAGGGAATTGATCGTTGGACCTCTATTGCGTTGCATACTAGAGGTGTTTGCAATTGAATCTTCGTTTTACGTAGTAAACAGGTATGGCAGGATGGACACAGCAATCCTGACCTTATGTACCATAAACTGGTGATCCATTGCATATACAAATTTGATAGAATGGATCAACATTTAATGGTAAACATTTAATCGATATTCATACTTAACATAGCATGAGTAGTAGCAGATGTTATATACATATATATCGATCATATTGGTCGACTCGAGCTAATGAGTACCATAACCTCTCAGAATACGTGCGTACAGGAGAACAGGTACCTATGTACGTATGTTTCTGTATTTTGGACGACTCCCTCTCGTACGAAAAGGTTGACATGTAATTTTTAACAGTTGACGATTGCGTAACGCTGTGACATAACGTCCGATGATCTCTTCGTGTGTCTTCTTGTATGATAAAAATACAATGTTTGCATACACTAAGCATATTACACGATGTTTCCTAAGATTTTGACTATGTAATATTAATTCCTCCGAATCCTTCGAATCGTTTCAAAGAAAACTATTTTACATCAATTTGGGGATCTGTCTAGATAGACTGCTTCCGAGAAGCATGTGCTGAGCAATTTAGGGAAAGTAAAGTCAGGTCGTCAAAATGCCTTGCTTTTTTTTATAAGGAATAAACTAGCACTTGACCACAGTAGCACCTAATATTAAGCGATGATGTGATCGAAAGATGGTACGCGCTAATTTAAATACAGCCTATTCAGCCTTCTCTTGAAGGTCATACCCACGTCATACTTTGATGGAAACACTGACGGCGGGAAATTGGTTCCAATCCTTTGGACGATGAACGATGATTCGAACCCCTTCGTTCGGTCTCGCGGCACGTCCACTACGAAAGGATGGACACCAGCCGTATATCTAAAGGTCCGGTGGTAAAAAGGGGATGGGGGAATTAGTTAATGTAATTCCTGCGCACACTCCCCAAAATGCAACTTGTAAAATACCGAGAGGTGTTGGTAAATACTTTTCGACAGCCCTTGACTTAAGTAACTGTTATAATATCACTAGACGTAGACTCCGTGAAGTTTAATTCTATCCGTTTCTTATTTACTAGCTAGATTTTGGATAGCTTAGACTTCTAAAGTTGATTTTTAAAGACAGCTGCGCACAATCTATTCAGTTAAGTAACATTACATAATAGTGTTGTTTTAATTGTTGTAATAATCAGTTGTCCCTCGGAACTTCGTGTATGTCACGATCGTACCCTAATCAGGCCGTAACGTTCACTATTGTAGTGTAACCTTGACTTTAAACAAAACTTGCTGTTTGTGCGCTCGTGAGATTTTAGTGTTTTTTCTTTATAAACTCAAGGCCAGTGTTTATTAAAGTTATATAACAGTGGTAGAGTCCGCAACAATAACATCTGTTGCACGAATGGCCCGCTCGACCGGTGAAATACCACGACCTCGCAGAAGACAGGCGTGAAGTAGAAGTATTCTGCGTTTCGTCTGAAGAGTGAGGTTCCGGAGGCCTGATTTTAGTCCTCTTCCCTTTCCCACCCATTTCTAATAAGGAAAGGATGGGAAGGGAAGGAGGATTAGACGGGGAAGAGGATGGATTGGAGAAGGTAATGTTCATTTTTCTGGCCATCAATTCTCTGTCTATTAAAGCTAGGCAACGCATCTGCAACTCGCAAATGCTTGTTTCAGATGTCTATGGGTAGCGGTCACTTAGGTGACCGCTTGCTCGTTTGCCACCTTCTGGTATAAAAAAAAGTTTTAATTGATTACCAAGTTGTTAATAGTTGCTGACTAAACTTCCTTACGCGTTAAATTTTTAGTCGAAGATAAACATAATACAAAAGATCATCGATCTCGATTTCTCATATTTAGCAATCAAAATTAACCTATTTGGGTGTGTAATTTAAGATATGAAGTAACATAAAATAAGACGCAAATTATTCAAGAATTTGACGCCATTGACAAGGCCATTGAACTCTCAAAGCATGACCGCGCGGTCAGTGGAGCGAAACAAGCGAAAGCCGAGAAGTAGACGAAGACAAATCAATTCAAGTGGGGCTTCAAGAGCAAGTCATGTGCACGATTTAACTCTTTTATTTGATCTAACAATGAAAAAATGGAGACAGAGCTAGTCAGAACCAGTCTCTTACCTGATTCCTTAGAAGTTTTTAATGATTTATGCAGATTTGCAATTGGCACAACCAATCACACCATCCTTGATATTTGTCCTTACGATGGTTTGTTCGAACTAAACGCTAAACAACGTGAGATGTAGGAGTTTTTGAGACGGAGTTTGAATTACTTTTGACATAGAGACAATAAATTACTTCTAATACATATGTGCCAAACTCACCACTTACCCTTTGAGACCAAATACTAGATGAAATACAGATGGTCTATGTTACACATGGAAGCTTTTCGTTCTTTTTATGTTTTACGTTATAGTATACTACTCAATAAAAAATTTGATATGTTAATGTGCAGAATTTTATCGTCATTATTACTGCATATACTATTTTGGGCAAATTAACAAAAGTATGTTGGGAAAAAGATTTCTAGCTGTACAATATTATCTTTATCTATTGAGATTATCTTGGAATAGAAAAATGTAGCCGGAAATACATTAGCATCATGTACATTTGTCACAGACAAAACTAGAAAAAGAAAAAACAAGATTTGGACATCGATCTTGCTGGCAGCAACTCATTTGTACAAACTGCGGTATAAAATAGGCGTGGCCGACACGTGTGTTACGACCCTTATTTAAGGGTCAGGACGCACTGAACTCTGGAATAGCTATTAAGTTAATTGCAGACGCGAATTTATGTCGGATGTTAAAGTGGGGTGAATTTTAAGCATCGCGCTTGCTTGTTCAATTAGTTTAAAAGATTTGGCGACGAACCGTTGGAGCGTGATTTGTTTTTATTAACTGTTTACAGCAAATCATTTGTATAATTATATTTTTGTAATACTTTTATAATAATCGGATACTTGAGAGAGCGATGCGAGTGTATCGGTGTCTAGTCATATTAAATAGTAACATTGAATCACAGATGAGCTTTTCGTACTTATAACTTTGGACAATGGACTAACTACAACATTCTACGAGTTTTCCGGTCATAGTCTAGTTTAGTTTTTCTGCCATATTTTCCATAGTTACGCGCCAAAACTTTTTAAAGTTGGTAAACAGAACACTCTAGATAAATAGACCGCTATCGCAGAGTTTCTCCATCTATAGAAATGTAGTAATTAAAAATAAAAAAACTTCTCGGGAATAATATTTTTTTCCTAACCTGGTATTTCGTACTATCGACTACAATTCGTATATAAGATAAGAAAGAGATGAATTTCAAACATGTCAACTTTGTTCAAGACATTTGTTAAAATGACATTATAGTTAAATAAGTATGAGCAGTAATTTTGGTCAGATTGCCCTTCAGAGCATTCGGTGGGCGGCGCACGGCCGCTGAGTATGTCGCGACCCTAATGTTTGCAGTAACGCCGCTGCGGCACGCGCCCGCCACGTGTGTCTTCGCCCTTATGCACTGCTTTTACGCTATTTATATACAAATATGAATTTTGTCAATACCTCTTTCATATTGATAGCTGCGTGACGAACCAAGGCCTATAATATATTTACTTAATACACAGTATTTTAATAAAAAAAATTCAATAGATATATACATCTAAACTTAAAATAACATAACACTCACGCCCATAACCTAGAAGAGTAGGCAGAGCTTTTTCAGTTCATGCTATCCTGGCACACCTCTATTGCATCTTCTACGTCCATACATCTAAACATACATACATGCTTGTGTATCGGTACTCCTTATATCGCCTTTCTTTGGGATGTCATTAATTTGTCACCATCTGTACTTGTTGCTTGATATAGATCATCTAAAAGACAATTTTATTTTTAATGAATAATGATGGCAAACAAGCAGGCGGGTCACCTAATGCTAAGTGGTCGCTATCCACAGTCATCTGCAACAAGCGAATAAGTCGCAGATGCGTTTTGATAAGGTATAATTCTTTTTCCTATCTATCCATCCCGCCGACAAATCCACTTCCTCTTTCCATACTTTCCTCTTTAGAAAACTCAAATTAGGCCTCCAGCAGATCACTCATCAGTCGAAACGCAGAAAACTTCTAATTAATTCACTTCACTTCACTTGTATTTAAGTATACCGCGTGTAATTTAACGGTGGTCGATTGAGTCATTAAGGCGAATACCAAAATATAATAAAGAAAAAAGCAAGATTACAATTGCTTCATATTATTATAATACTGTACTATACACATTACCCAAATGCTTCTGTTAAAATGTTTGCCAAACAAATTCCAATAACGTTTGCCCAAACAGGAGCACATGGATGTTTTTAATAGATCCATTGTGAGCCACTGTATCGAGCAAACACATTGCGATGACTTACAAACTAAGTCTTTGTTTGACTTTAATTGGTACTATCTGTACACTCGCGAACAAAAGTTAACGGTCACAAAAGTAGCAAGCATGCTTATATGGATTTCAGTTTTACAGACGGTTAAATACTACAAAATATAATCAACGCTTAGTAATGGGTTTTTTTTCGGTTTTTCGCTTACAAACGAGAACGACTTGTATTCAGAATGGCTAAAAAATTATATCTGATAACCATTCGTACTACGCTTAAAATTAAACTTGTTGCTAAAAGTTGAGTTACTAAAAGCATCCTTTAGAAAGGCAACAAAAGGCGCTCTAAGAAAAGCTTCTATTTTAACGAATGTAACATATATTTTTGAGCTTGAGTGTACAGGCCTTATAGCCAGCATGGACAAATTGACACAGGTGTGATTGTGTGTTGTGTAATATGTGCATTTATCTATTTCACTTAAAACTAAAAGTACTCATAAATTTCACGAAGGCCCGTTCGTACGCCTGAGATAGAAATCTATCCTAAGCGTTCATAAATAGTTCTAGTACAAGTTCTCATAAATATGAGAACTAGTAGTTTAATGGTTGGATGCAATCCTACGACCACGACCATAACATTAGTATCACACAAACCTCACGGGATAAGGGCGTGTATACACTGTTCCAAAACAAGACTTAATAATTTTAAATAAAGGATTACATTTCACCTTTTACGCTAAAAAAAAAATCAAATGTAAATTCCAAAATATTTATAGAAAAAAACTTTTCCTACGTTATTATTTATCTAAAAATTTTCACAAAATTAAAACATATCCGATCAAAATACAAAATAATGCAATGGTTGCCTTCTTGATTTGGCACTTCGTATAGTGTAAATATTTATCGTTTTAGTTTATAGTTTTCTAATGATTAACTTTCTACTCTGTTACCTTATCTTTGCCTAACCTCTCTAAACAAAATCTGACAACACGCTTGTTCGGCTCCTCTCCTCCTCTGATCGTTGGGTGGACAGTGGTTACCAATATTCTGTGAAGTGCTTGGTTGTTTGGTTCTTCTTCTTGAAGTGCCTCTCCGATCAACGAAGGTTGGCAGTCAGTCCAGCATATCGTTTGTTTACTTCTACTATAAAAGTAATAATGTATTGTATACATAAATTTTATTGTTTATTGTATTATATACATAAATAAGTAATATTAGATGAATTATGATCTTAACATTGCAAATGTACAATACCTTTAAGACGTAAACATTACAAGGACATATAATCTTGAATAGTTTACGTGGGCATACAATTTCACGCAATTTTCCTATTATTTGTTAAATAAATTATTTAACAATACTAATTCACGCCAACACTTGTATTGTTTTATTACATTTCTTTGTTTCGTTTGTAGTATTGAATAGGTGTTGAGTGCTGTTTGTCTTTACAATGAACCACAAGGTTATAATGATGTTATTATAGAAAGAAATTAATTATCATAAAATTAACATGTATTATATTCGCAACGAATCTTTTTGTGTTTGAAGTTCTTGTAATCTATTTCAAACGTATTGGGAGTAGTAAACCTCACTAAAATCGTTATCACTGGTTACCTTATTCGCGTAGAAATAAAACACAGCCCTTTTCAAAGAGCCACACAGTCATAAACTGAGAGACATTTCAATATCAACATGGGCTCATTGTCTTTTTTAGAACATTCCAGTATGAAATAGATTCTATGTTTTTTGAAAATCTTTGAAAACATTTTTATAGCACGATCATTATTATTTTCTTACCATCTTATGATTAATTATAAAATTCCTTGGTTAGAGGAAAGTGTTTTATGTTCTTACAATACAACAATGTCTCAATACGTTCAAAAATTTGCGCCTAGAATGAATGTTTTTTTTTTCGACCGATTTTCCCTTTAAATTGTTTCGCTGATAACTCCACAACGTAGCCGAGTAGTATTAAAATATTGAACCAAAAAAAAACCCTTCGTAAAAACAGGCGAACAATACAATAGCGTAGCGGATATATCCCGTAATTGCCCCCAAAAGAAAATTTATTCGACAAACAAAGCCTCCCCGGCTTAGTTGCTGCCATAATCCAATAAATCGCTGCATCACGATTAGCATATTATGCCAGCAGTTTGTTACTAAACGGAAGTGACCAATCGCGTGCGCCGCCGGATGTCCTTCCCCCTCCACCCGGCCGCTTCCGGTCACGTGACGTCATACAGATGACAGACGCCACAGGGCCGGCGAAACATACAGACGCGTATAATGCTCTGCTATGTCAATTGACTAAAAATACATGCAGATTATTACTTACATACGTTTTTTATATGAAAACCTAACCTAAAGCTAGTACTAACCAATTATTAAGATATGACACAAAAATATACAGCTTGTTCTTGCATTTTTTTTTCAATCTTTTATGAAGTTAGGAGGATGAACATTGTAATAAGCATTTAATAAAAGTATTATTATTTTTCAAATGGTTTTTCATTTATTTAACTACTTAAAATATATTACAATCAAAGCAGCGAATTGAAATTATTAGTAATAGATAAATATTTTCCAAATAGATAATGATATCGTTACATCTCTAATGAAGCGTTACACCCGAAACTCTTCGGTCAACACAAACGCGCCATGATTTGCGAGACTGCTGCTAATCTATCAATTTAACCACGGTTTGTTAGTTGCGTCTGTAACTCACGAGTGGGGTGTATCTTCGGATGAGTTGGCGCGAAAATTCGCCATGTCATTTGTTGGGATGCTTTTTAAGCGCGGATAATCGGGGCGAAAGATTCCCGAGGGATGGGGCCAAGTGTTTTATTGTTTAATTTTGTTATCTCGTTTGTTTGTCCTTACCGGTAGTTAAACATAGTCGCAAAAGTAATTGAATAATTTTTTTTATCTATTGTAAATACCAGTATCTGCTATACATGCAGCTTTTCTGGGATATAGATGCTGACTAATACGAGTGTTAGGATAATATACTGTACAGTCGTCGTGTATCTGTGAAACCTATAGTTGTGTATTTATACATCTAATAGGTATGATGACAAATGTTGAAAAACTGGTATAATAAATATACTTCCGGGTCTAATAAGTCTTTTTTTTTACCGAAACGGTCCAAATGCTATCAAGACATTTTGTGACGTCGCTTCTGTCTCGTGACACTGTAGTTATAATACACAAACACACAAATAAATAAATAAAAAAAAGTTATCCCACAGAAATCGTACATTTTTCAATCGTATATTTCATTTCTGTATTAATGAAACTGAAAAAAGATCCTATCCTAAACTACTGTATACATATAAATATGCGCTGTACAAAACTGTCGGTGCGTCCACAAATCTCACTTATTGCGTCCCTGCGAAATATCATCGACGCTAACAACACCACTACTGAACGATCGCTAATGGCTCTAAACTCGGTATTTTATTTTTTTTAAAGTGCAATAGGCACCATTTTCCGAGTGCACGCCGAGAGTAAATATTTTGTTGCTATTTTCGAAGGGTATTTAATCGTACACGTTTTACGAGGCTCGTGAAAGCGCGCCAAACGTTCACTTTTACTTTTTAACGCTGACTTTTTTTCTAAAAAATAAACTAAGGGCGAAAACGGATGAAAATCAAAGCGTACACCGACCCCCGTTTAAATTGCTCTAATTCACGGTTGACATTGCCAAAAAAATTCAATTAAATTTTCCTAAAGCAAGCCTTTGAATGTTAGGGTATTTGTTGACTATTTCGTTCCGATAATTTTTCTTGTTGCTTTAATATATTTATCAGAGAGTGTACTTCCTCCTTAAAGGCCGCCAACGGATCTGCAGTTCCTCTGGTGTTGCGGATGTGCATGGGCGTCGGTTCACTTAATGTTAGGCGACCCACTGCTCGTTTGCCTCCCTTATTCTATAAAAAAATCTATTATGACCAAGACTTTATTGAGTGTTATTAATTGGAAACGATTTTTAAAGGCAATAAAAGTAAATTTGAGAAATTAGTACCAGTGTGTAAAAAATATTTTATTTATAAAAGAAAAATTGCTACCTTAAATCTCGAAACAAGCGATGTCTTTTAATGAAAAATGAATAAAAAGAAATAACAGTATATTTGAACTCCATTTTAGAAACTTAGAAGTGTGCCAAGACCTTGCCAAATAGAAATCAGTAATCTCTGCTTACACCTGAGTAACGGGCGTGAGTGCTCATTTATTCATTTATAATCTCTTAGAATACTTTCATTTTAAATTTATTAAAATGTTTATATTTCGTAACATTAAATGGTTGTACAGTTTTAAAAGCTATAAAACACACAAGACTGCAAAACACGGGACCGACTCGAACTCTCGAGCACAAAGCTTCCGGTGTGTCCAGTCATCTGTAACAGTGCAGTGTGGCGCGGGCCTTACCGGCGATGCAGTAAATGTACCGTTGATGCCGTATTTAGCTAATTTTAATTACAGAGGACGAACTTCCAAGAACTGTGGAGTTGCCTAAGTTTTTTATAATTTTTACTCTGTGCTACAATTTCGAGAGGGCACTCGTTTCATTTCAACCAGTTCTCTTTAAGTAGGAGGAAGTTATGCGGTAGGAACCTGAGACATTTGTTGTGCTTTTTAATAATGTTCTTTTTGTATTTCGTGTTTTATAAACTCATTCTTTTGACTGCTGCGTCGACATCGACTCATGTCTTTTAGCGGAAACTATATACTTTTTTCTTTATTCACGTATATGGTCTCGGTTCGTCGGCGGATGATTTTTTTTTTATTTCTACCGTATGATGCACTGAGCGACGCACTGACTTTTTTATAATAATATAAAATGTAAATTACATAAAAGCAGTAAAGCAATAAACTTATAAACTTAAAAAGGATATTTGAGTTCTACAAACAGAATCAAAAGGCACTACATATATTTTCAATTACATTCGGTTGTTTTTTTAAATAAGATTTAAGGAAAGAAAAAAATATAATCGAGTCGTGTTTTTGAAAAGATCAGAAGATTTCCAAACATCTTGACCATAAACAAAATAAAATCCATATTTTCAAACGTAAACCACCAACAAACGAGTCGTGAAATTGCATATTTTTCCACAAAATTTAACAACTATACCTGTAACAAAAAATATAGAAGAATAAAAAAGAAAAATGCGGCCTGAATGGAAATCCCTTCTCGCGTCCGACCTTTTCTGGGTCGATTCTGTATGCACAATACGCGGCGTATGCGAAGGAAGCCGGTCGTTACTGGCGTCAATGCCGGCCGGTGGAAATGGACTTATTGTGGACGCCTGGGGTGAATCCTCGCACTATGAAATTACAGCGAACCCAATTTTGATACTTCGGTTTTTGTATTCAAGTTTAAGAAATGAGATATGGATGTCTATTCCCCTTTTGACAGGTTAATATGAAATATGAACGTATGTTTTAGGGTTGTTCCGTCGGTAACTAGTATGTATTGTAAGTAGCCTATCTGCTGACCATATCGTGAAAGCGTGTCAAGAAGAAGACAGACAGGTGACGACCCTACAATTGTTATATTCCAAATTCAACCTTACGTGAAAATTGTTTAGCGAATGTCTCACTACTAAATTTGGTCAGCGGTCGCTTTTCATGAAATGGTACCAACGAATTTTCTCTTTATTAATGTAAAGAAAGTTGCGCAGAGGGCACGCTTTGTATTGCAACAGTAACTGCCACCGCATCGTTCCAACACGGTTAGGCCTGTAAATTTTTTACATCAATTGGGTTCAATGTAGTTGTTATGGAAGATCGTCATAAAAGTTAAAGTAAATGATTTTACGGAATGTAAATTATGAAGACAATTTATATCAAAGTTGCTCCTGAACAAGGGAGTGAAGCACATGGAAGCATATTTAATTTACTTGGCCAAATGTTTATTATACTTTCTTATTCTGCCACAAGACACAAAGTTTAGAACAACAAACCTGTGCAGTCTAGTTAGATTTTATTCTCCATTAAACAAAATGCTTGGAAAACAACATAGCTAATGTAAATATTTCGTCAGTTTGAACACTACCGCAGGGATAAATATTGCGCCTGCTGCTTCGTTCTGAATTCGATTAATAGGAATTTGTCACAGAAATCACCTATCATATTATTTATACCTATAAACAATGTTGAACCCGCCATTAAATTAATTTAAATACGCACTCTCCTAACCAAGAATAAAAATCGTTTTATTATCTGTCCCTATCCTCCTGTCATTCTGTCACCTAAATTATTTATGAAAAAAAAACTTGATATTCGCTCGAGTTAAATTATTAAACTCTTGAAAAAAAAACTTCAAGGAGAAAATTCATCGTTATTCACGCCAATAGCAGGCGGAGACATCAGCTCGCGCGTGAGATGACAACGAATTTAATTATGAATATAATAAAAAATCCAGCGGTCCCTTTCGGAGGACTTGCGATCTCCCTCTTCACCTTATCTAACAATTTTTATCCTAAATACCACAGCAATAGAGTCTTCATTGTATTTGATCACCAGCAAATACGATGTTGTCCTGGCTTTCAATATATTGTAGATTCGATTGACGTCACCACAATGAGGGTGTCTATTTTATTTTTTATTTAAATTCGGATCTTGTACGTCAAGGCGAGGTGGAGTGCTCAATTACGTATGATGGCATTTGAAGCGTTGATTGCCATGACATGTAATTCGGTATTAATGGATTTGATGTTCGATAATGAGACATTTATCAGTGACGAACTCAAGGCTCAGTCCTATTAAAAATTTTAAATTTTAATATTTTTTTATTTTAATTTTACTTTTATTTTGTCCACGTTTTGATGAACTTATCTTGTTTTGTTATCTTTGAGCAATGTTTCGCTCCCTTCCTAGCTCTCACTATACGGAGTGGTATGTACTCTTTTAAACATGAAGAGGTATGTTTAAGGTCAAAATTAAATGTGACTTGTCACATGGCCAATGATAAG